>JAMXBB010000004.1:75361239-75468433 GCA_024138015.1 Lumnitzera littorea | reverse complement strand
GGAATCTTCCTTGTCCGTGGTGGTCGTGGTAGAGTTGGTGAATGGAGATGCTTTGTACTTTGTCTTTGTTTTGTTTTCTTTTTCCTAATTGCTCGTTTGATTCTTTGTAGGCAAGAGATTGGTCGAGAAGATTCTTTGTCCCTTGGTGGCTGAGTTGATGAGGCATCACTAGGCTAGGTCAAAACCAACTATGAAGACCTTTGACTCTAAGGGTAAGGTTGTAGGGTCAAGGTTAGGGGTTGGGGAGACCAGCAAGTTTGAGCCGGCTACTCTACCTTAGGGGAGTCTTCTTAGTCCCTGAACAAAGCTATTGGCTATCGAGCTCGTGAGTATGGTTCTTCCTTCTATTGCCTCTGTCCCCACCTCTACACTTATTGCTATGGAGGATGAAACTGTTGGCATTGATGAGTTGGACGTGGTGATGCTTGCCCCCTTTTGACAAGGGGTAAGGAGGAGGTTATTGAAGCGAGCACCCCGTTTAGGGTAGTCAGGCAAAAAAGAAAGGCCTTTAAGATTGCTAGGGTGGTGGCACCTTGGGCTAAGAAGTAGAAGCCAATAGGGAAGGTGCCCTTGAGTTGGGTGACCTAATACGAGTGGTCGATGGCTCATCCCTATAAGTGTATCGATGAGCTTGGGGATAAGTTTTTTTGATGTCCCTAACAAGTTTAGGTTTTTAAGGATTGAGTTAGATTAGTTTAAGGATGTACCATATGTATCTTGGAATAAGGAGCTCCGCCTTCACTAATCTAAGGCTGAAAACAAGAGGACCAAGGGGAAGCTCCTAAGGTTGAAGTGGGAGATTCGAGGTAATGGCAATATGTTGCGGCATCAAACTTTTAGCAATTAGGCCTCAATGGGGTCTTATACCTTCGATGACTAAGCCATCCTTAAGGACTTATTGAAGGTAGGAGGAAGTGATACTATGGAGATGGTGGGTCATTTGAGCTCATTCATTCGATAGGTATGGCTTTGTCTTTTACAATTGATATCCTTCCTTTTCATTACTAGTTTGATCTTAGTTTTCATTTTTTTACAGTACCATGGCTAAGTATTGCTCCAGCTTAATAATTACGATGCCCTACGGAAAGAGGTAAAGGGATTTTAAGTGGCATTGTCTAGTGTTGAGAAGGGCCTAAGGGAGGCAGAGTCCTCTTCTAATAAGTATTTGGATAAGTTCATCAAAGCTAATTGGTGCTTGCATCGCTCTTACATATAGGTGGTTAAGCTTAAGGTAAGGCTGCAAGATGTAGAGTAGGAAAGGACTACTGTTGAGGAGAATGCTAAAGAGGTTGGTGACTTAAGTGCTCAGCTTGAAGATGAGAAAAGGACCAAGGTTCAACTCTCTTAAAAGCTGGAATTAGAGAGAGTCAGAGATGAGCTTGAGATGGAGAATGTTGAGCTAAAGGCATTAGTGTCTAGTCTACAGATCAAGGTGGCGATGAAGGCGTTAGAATGTGACAGTGCCAAAGTTACATCACTAGAGTTGGTTAGTCAGAAAGTTGAGTTGGAGCAGCAAATCGAGAAACTCCAGAGGCAAGCTTCGGAGATCATCTCTAAACTAGAGAGTGGGGAGGTGCTTAGCGATGCCATCGTTAAGAAGACTGTTGCTGACTTTCAAAAGATAGACCAATGGTTGGAAGAGCTGGAGGACATCTTTATTGAATGCACTAAATACATTAAGAATGAGGTGCTCTCCCATTTTCCTGAGCTCGACTTAATCTTTTTGGGTTTTTTAGATTCTTCAACTTTTTTAAGAGAGGAGGTTAACCCAAGTGTGAGAGAGAGAAGTTGCTTAAGTAGTTGTTGAGGTTTAAGGCACCTCTTCTACTATTGGGGTCAGATAAGACACTTTTGCATTCACCTCTACTTTGGCAGCTCAGCAGGAGGTTACCCTTGAGTGTGCCTCTTAGGGTGATCCGGGTTGGGGTGATCCTCCTGCCGACCCAATTCAGTAGCTTTCAACCCTTTTTGTACCCTTATAGCCAGTTATGTTAAGGCCCATCAACAGATTAGTCCTCTAAGTAGATTGAAGTGTTGGATTTTTCTAGAATTTGTTGATCCAAGGCAATAGTTATCCCCTTCCCAGCTTCTTGTAGTTTAGGTTGGGATGTCGACCTTAATTTTGTATATCCCCAACTTAGTAATGGAATTTGAATTTCTTCATGTACTTTGACTTTTGTTGAATGCTTTTTGCTTTCTTACTCGATTCATTGTAACATGGTCTAATACTTAGCATACAATGGGTGTTGTCTTATGCCCAAGCTATTCTAGGGGTGGGTAGGGTTGATGTCTCTCCAATTAGCCTAGTTAGTAGGAGTTCCTCAAGGTAAAGGATGTTTCCCTTTGCTGAGGTTGCTCAAAGGGGGTTAAATCGGTAGCATTCTAGCTTATCTAATTAGTGGGAGTTCCTTAAGGTAAGGGGTATTTCCCCTTACTGAGGTTGTCTAAGGGAGGGTTAGGTCAGTGGCATTCCAACTTGCTTAGTTATTGAGAGTTCTTTAAGGTAAGGGGTATTTTCCCTTACTGAGGTTATAGGAGGGTTAGGTTAATGGCGTTTTGACCTGCCTGGTAAGGGAGAGTTCCTTTGGGTAAGGGATGTTTCCCCTTAATAAGGTTACTCGAAGGGGTTTAGGTTAGTGGCATTTCGACTTGCTTGATAAGTAGCAGTTCCTCAGGGTAATGGTATTTCCCCTTATTGAGGTTACCTTAAGGGGGTTTGATCGGTAGTGTTTCAACTTGCTTAGTTAATGGGTTCATTTACCTTTTGGGGGCTAGGACTTTATATGTGAGTGAGAGAAAAAGAAGTAAACGTAGGTAACTTATGAGAAATGTAATTTTCATTCATAATCTTGAAATGATTTACATGATTGTACACTAATTAAAATAAAACCAAAGGTTATCGGCATTCAATGTGTGTAGGATGAGCTTGTCGTCTAGTCTTTCTTATTTATATGCTCCATTGCCTAAGTTTTCTTTGACTTTGACCAGGTCTTCCTAATTAAGGGCTAACTTGTCTTATCTTTCTCATGAACCCGTGGCCTCTAGCCTCTAGCAAACCAGGTCTACTGGTAAGCATTTACCCAAGTTACAGTAAGGTCTTTGATTTTTTTGATAGTGTCGACACTAGCTTGCATCAAGGACTCATTGAGGATGGCGTTAAAGCTTTGACTCCGGATGTTGGGAAGCTTGAGCTCAATGAGGAGGATTACCTTTGATCCAAGTGCTAAGTGAAAAAGGGTTTCGCTTATGGAGGTGCAGTGGGTAGTCTTGTACCCCTATAAAATGTTAAGCATCTCATCTACCTAAGCATCGTAAGCTTGGTCTATTCTCTTCTTCAAGCTTTTAAGGATGACTCAATTGGTTGCTTTGACCTGATTGTTTGATTGAGGGTGGGTGATCGACGTGAATTGTAGCATGATGTGGTGCTTAGTGCAGAACTCTTTGAATTGGAGGTTATCAAACTACTACTTGTTGTCTATGATGAGGGCGTAGAGGACCCTTAATTAGGAGTGAATGTTGTTTCAAACAAAGGATTCAACACTCTTCTTAGTAATCTTTGCCATGGCTTTAGCCTTGACCCACTTAGTAAGGTAGTTGATAGCGATGATGAATTGTCGACCTCCTGAAGCCTTAAGGAAGGTACGGTGAATGTTGATGCCCCACTAGGCGAATGGTTATAGACTAGTAAGTTTTTGGAGACTGTTGTTGGGGGTGTGCCTTTTGCACTGGAGGCACTTTTGGGCTATGGCCTTAGCATCTTACCTCATGGTAGGCTAATAATATCTGAGCTGTAGAACCTCAATGTAGAGAGGTTGGGATTGAATGTAATTGTTGCATTCTTCAACATGCAGCTCTTCCATGACATGCAGGCCCTTGTCTTTTCGAAGGCATCTAAGTAGAGGGAGGCTGACCCCTCTACAGTATAGAACACTATCGAGTAACGTGTAGTTGGTGGTGTGGCATCTCCTTCTTTACCTCTCTCTTATTTTTAGAGATCGTGCCTTGCTCAAATAACTTTGAATGGGATCCATCCGGCTCGGCTTCGATGTTGAAGCTATCAACTCTAAAATTTCTGTTGAGCTTGAAGTTATAATCTTCTCTAGTAAGTACTCAATGAAGATCTTCCTATCCTTCACCTCGAACTTCGATAACCCTATAGAATCGGAGGATCTTTATGATGGTCTACGAAGGAAACTTAGTTAGAAGGCTCTTCACCTTCTCTAAGTACCTTACCATAGTATCATCCTTAGCTTCATATTCACCTCAAACTTACTGAACAACTAGCATAGAGTTCGAGAACACTTATAGATGCTTAGGTTTGATTTCTTTAGCCAACCTGAGACCAACTACTAGGGCCTTGTATTTAGATTCATTGTTGCTGGTGTTGAACTTGAACTTAAGGGCATAGTAAACTGTGATCTTATACGGTCTAGTCAGAATGAGACCCGTGCCTCCACCTCTCGAGGTGGGTGATCTATCAACATGGAGAGTCTACATTAATTTGTTGTCCCCTAGTGGTGCTTCATCCTCTCCTGTATACTCAACCACAAAGTTGGCTAGCACTTATGCCTTGTAGGTTATTTGTGGTTGGTATTAGATTCCTATATCCTTAGCTTTATTGTATACTTCACCATCCATTTAGATGTGTTTGGCTTTTGTAGCATTATGCATAGCAGTTGATCTATAAACACAATAATTTGGTGTGCTTGGAAATAGGGCCTTAGTTGATGTACCGAGATGATGGTGGCTTGGGAAAACTTTTCTATTTGGGTATACTTGGCCTTAGGCCCCTTGAGTATATGGCTAATATAGTATATGAGCCTATGCTCTTTCCCTTTTGCTCTAACCAATACAAATGAGAGTATTGATTGCTTATGGCTAGGCATAGATATAGGTCCTCCCCTAGAACAAGCTTGTAGAGGACATGAGGGTGTGTGAGGAGGTCTTACAGTTGCTTAAAGGCTATTGTACACTTGGGAGTCCATTCAAAACCCTTGGGATTCTTGAGGATTTTAAAGAACTCAGTGCATCTATTTGTGCTCTTAGAGACAAACCTACTCAGCATAGCTACCATGCTGGTGAGCTTTTATACATCTTAGACTAAGGTAGGAGGCTTTATGTCCGTGATGGCATGTATCTTTTCAAGGTTGATCTTGATACCCCTCTAGGTGACTAGGAAGCCAAGGAATTTGCTAAGCCAACCCAAAACATGCACTTCTAGGGGTTCTGCTTCATGTCATGTCTTCTCATTTAGTCAAAGGCTTCCTAGAGGTCCTTAACATGATCATTGGGCTACTTGCTCTTGATAATCATGTCATCGACATACACCTTCATGTTATGCTTGATCTAAGGCTTAAACAACTTCGTTACCATTTGTTGATATGTTGCTTTGGCATTTTTGAGGTCGAAAGGAATGACTATGTAGTAGTACATGTCGAAGTTGGTGACAAGGAGGTATAGACTTCATCCTTCGGGTCTATCTTTATTTGGTTGTAGCCCGAGAAGGCATCCATAAAGCTTAGTAAGGTATACCTTGAAGTGGAGTTGACCGGTTGGTCGATCTTGGAGAGAGGGAAGCAGTCTTTCAGGTAGGCTTTGTTGAGGTCGATATAATTGATGCACATGCGCCACTTCCCAGACTTCTTGACTAGCACTACATTGACTAGCTAGGTTAGGTACTTCTCTTCCTTTATGAAGCTGGCGTTAAGTAGCTTCTGCACTTCTTCCTTAATTGTGGCTTGCTTCTCTAGGGTAAAGTGCCTCTTCTTCTAATTGATAAGCTATACGGTGGAGTCAATATTGAGGCTATAGGTTGCTAGGGTGGGGGATGATAAGGATTATGGACCAATTATATGCTTCTGAGCTCATAGACTTGCCCAGTTAGCTCATCGAGTTGTTTGAGGTAAACAGAGCGCTGAGGAGCAATGTGTTTGTCGGTCCAACTTGCCGAGTTACTTCGTTCTCCACATCATTCAAGAAGCTACTGAGGTGACTAGCTACTATGCTGAGCTAACCCCCTTGCAACACACACCAGTCTAAGCATCGGGTAAGGAAATGGCTAACCTCATTAATGCCGAAGCCAACCTGACAATTGTAAGGAGTTGATCACTTGAGGCGAACTGTCCAGTCCCAACTTTCCAAGCTATTGAACTGCTAATGTTGACTTGACTTGATTGAGATATTTGCCCCTGTTCAGCAGCAGTGTTATTGGGACTATAGAATGAGCAAATTATGCACTATCTTTTTTTGACATTCGTATTGTCCTTACTGCCAATGGATATACTTTTTGCACGATTACATTGATACCCCTGTAAATTATTCTCTTTTTCCTTTACTAGTAGGAATCATTTTTGTAATTTACTCTGACCTAGGAATTACCCTAATTGAGTCATATAAATACTTGTACATTGTAATAGCTGAAAGAAATCATCAGATTGAATTTTTCAGACATACTCTCTTGAGCTAAGTATTCTGTTGCTTACTCTCGAGCTACTCTTATCTAGCCCTTGGAGCATGGATTAGTGGCAAGTAACCTCCACCCATACTTGTGCATCATATCAAGTGTGTCCTGAGCTCGTGTGAGGCGTCAGTGTATCATATCCAACATTAGTGCATGGGAACCCCTGCTTATCTTTCGACTATCATTTACTTTTCGAGTCATCTCGCGGCTCGGACTTATCCCTTGTTTACGTGTGATATTAGATCTATGTGTTCATCCACGAACTTGCATTAAGGGAGATTTTGGGGATGTTAGATTTCGATAGGGCAAACCTATCTAAATTAGCCAGCAAGAGGGCAATTATCTCTTCCTTTACCTCATAAGGAGTCTTGGTCCCTATTTTAGTAGTCTAGTCGAGAGAAGGGCTAATTTGTACTTCCCTAGTTTTTTCACTTGGCTTGCCTCTCTCAACCAGCTTCTCTTATAGGTCGGTCTTCAGAGTGAAAACTCCATTAGTTTTGGCAGCCTTGACATAAAGCTCTTGGGAGAGCTTCTAGTCACATCTATAAACTCCTACCCCTATAGGGGTTAGGAATTTGGCCTTCAGGTGAAGGGATGAAATGATGACCCTAAATGCATTCAAACTTGGTTGTCCTAAGAGAGTGTTGTAGGGGCATGGGCAATTGATCACAACGAACTCCGTTAGTCATTGTACAACATTGTTGTCTTTGTCAAGTTCCATGTCGAGATTGATGATTCCCTTGGCTTGGACATTACTGCCATTAAAGCTAATGAGATTATGGTGGTATGGCTTCATCTTAACGGACGGCTTAGTCCTCATCC
Source organism: Lumnitzera littorea (assembly GCA_024138015.1). Lineage (NCBI taxonomy): Eukaryota > Viridiplantae > Streptophyta > Magnoliopsida > Myrtales > Combretaceae > Lumnitzera > Lumnitzera littorea. The sequence goes on along the minus strand of JAMXBB010000004.1, from coordinate 75,461,151 downwards.
TTTCATATGTATGTAGGAAGAGGATATTGATGGTGTTGTCAATGTCCACCATAATCTTGAAGACCTCAATGTTAACGATCCTTGCCCCTATGACCAAGGCGTCTTAGTAAGGGGTGCTAACCCTTCCAAATCTTTATTAAAGAAGGAAGTCAAAGTGTCTAACTTTTGTCTCTTCTCTTTAATTATCAATACGTCAAATTGACCAGCTCCTAGGGTATGCACCCCCACCCCCTAACAATTATGTTTATAATACCGTTGGGGGCTCGGTCTTTATGGTGATTATCATTTTGCTTTGCTCGAGCACCTTTAATTCACTACCTTTGTAGTGCCTTGTCCTTGTCATCATCAAAACAATCATTGTTCCTCTACTAGGCTGCATATTCACTAAAGAAACCTTGCTGAATAACATATTCAATTGCATTCTTTAGCTGGAAGCATTCATTGGTGGTGTGGTCGTGGTCGCCATGGAACTAGCAATACTTGCCTGAATTCCGATTGCTGGTAATAGAGATCAAGGACCGATCACTCGCTTTCGAGCTCGAGGGCTTTCTCACATGGTTAGTCGAGCCATCCGAAGAGAGTTAAATGCCGAGGAGCAGTGTTTGCCTCGGTCTGATCTGCTGACCTACTTTGCTCTTTACACCATCTTAGAAGCTGCCAAGGTGATTAGCCGACCTGCAAATCCGGTACCTCCATAACACCCTAGTCCAAGCATTGAATTAAGAAAATACCTATCTCTTCAGTGCCAAGGCTAAGCTGAGAATTATCCAAAATTGACCATCTGAGGTTGATTCAAATGTAAGTCGTTCCCTTGAGCCCACCCTTGTCTAACCCAGTTATCTGAGCACCGAACTGCTGATGCCGACTAGACTTAATCAGAAGACTTACCCCTGCTCGGCTCATAGCATTATTAAGACCATAGATTGAGTAAAACATACGTATGCTATCCTTTCTGACATCCATACCACCCTTTCTAATAGAGGATGTTCCTTTTGCATGATCTCATTCTTCCCTTGTAAATTATTGTTCTTTTTTTTTTTGCTTTATTTAGTAAGTAAGGATCCATTTTTGTAAATTTCTATAATTTAAGACTTGCCTTAATTAGGTACTATAAATACTTGCATAATGTAATAGCCGCAAAGATAGACATATAGAAGAATACACTAAACCTTTTACTCTCTCTCTTGAGCTAAGTGTCCTTTTTGCTTGCTCATGAGCTACTCTTATTTAGCTCATTTGAGTGTAGACTAGTGGTGAGTGACCTCCAGCCATACTTATGCGTCATATCAAGTGTCCCGAGGTTGTATGAGGCATTGATGCATAATATCTATGCTGGTGCATGGGAACACTTGCTCATCCTTCGAGTATCATTTATTTTTCTAGCCATCTCGCGGCTTAGACCCACTCCCTTTGGTTACGTGTGATATTGGGTTCATGTGTTCACCCATAAGTTCGTATTATCTTGGTATTAGAGCCTGGCTACGTTCGAAGTTGGATTTTGCTATTTTGTTCTTTGAGTAGTTTGTTATTGTAAGGTAGCGGTTCTATTGTTAACTTTGGAGTTTAGTAGTTGAAAAGTGTTCTGTGCTCTGTTTTTCCCTATTTCTGATACGCAAAGAAGAGTGTGGTTGATTGTTCATTTGTTGTGTACTTATTGTGGTGATTGGAGTAGTAATTATTGATCTCTAAGTGGTATAATTAGGAGTCAATTTTGTGAAGTAACCAACAATGTCAGACTCAAGTGTTCAAGGAATTTTGGGAAACTAAGAAAGTGGTACTCGCATGGCTAAGGACAGGAAGGAAGCTTTACACTTCAGTTAATGGGTGACCACTTAGATAAGCTTACCAACTTGGTAGCTAGCTTAGTGATTGTTATCTAAGAAGACAAGCAACAAGTTAGAAATAGCCTTATTAGGGAATGCGAACAACAAGGATGAGGCAATGGTCAGTTTGGCCGAGTTAATGCCCCAGCTCGACCACCTTGAGCTGAAGGAGTTGGTAGAGACACTAGACGAAGACTAGTGCTTGAAAAGATTGAGGAGGAAGCAGAAGGAGATGATGAGGCAGAGGAGTACTATGAGCCTGAGGAAGGAAATGTACAAGCCCTTAGATATGAAGGATTGAGAATGCGTATTTCGAGTTTTTCTAAAAGTGGTGATGCCAAGGACTACCTAGATTAGGTAGATAAGATTGAAAAGCAGTTTGAATGCTATGAAGTGCTCGATAATGTAAAGGTTAAACTTGTTGTGTTGGAGTTCATTGGTTATGCTGTCTTATGGTGAAAGAACTTACAAGCCACCAGAAGAAGGATAAGAGAACGAGAGATTAGGAGTTGGGATGAAATGAAGAGAGTTATGTGGAGAAGGTTTGTGCTGAGCTCTTATTTGTAGGATGCCTTCAAAAGACTACAAGAATTGAGACAAGGAGGATCGAGTGTGGATGCTTACGTTAAGGAATTCTAAATGTTAATGATCTAATATGAAGTTGTAGAGCCAGAGGATCGAACTGTATCTCAATTCATCGGTAGATTGAAGTATGAGATTGGGGATGTCTTAGAAACCTTGGATATTGAAGCGTTTGATGACGCCATCCAAATTGCCCAGAGAATAGAAAGGCACCGAATAGGAAGATTCCAACCACTAGTTAGCTGACTAGGTGGCAGCCGAACTGTTTCGAGCAGACTTATACGAACGAAACTAAGTAAGGTTACTGAGACTTAACTAGTTTCAGTTACCTGAGCCGAGGAGAAGGAACCCCCTAAGAAGTTTGAGAAGGGCCAGAGTTTAAGAAGGAAGATGAGTGAGATCAAGTGTCTCAAATGCTAAGAATTTGGATACATGGTTGTTCAGTGTCTGGACAGGCGAACAATGGTGATTTGAGGTGAGGTATTGACTGTTGAAGTCGACAATATTAATGAAGAAGTAGAGGATGGACAAATGAAACTATCTGTGGAGGAAGTTATCTACGGCGAGGAAGGCAACTTTATGTTGACCACTTTAGTGTTGAGAAGAACGATGAACGTCAGTCCCGTACCTAAAGATAAACAAAGAGAAAATATTTTCCATATTGGATGTAAGGTAAATGAATCATTATGCGCATTGATCATTGACAGTGGGAGCTGCACCAATGCAGCCTCTGCACTTATGGTCCAATAGTTGAAATTGCCAACCATACCTGTAGATACCTAATTTTTGCCTTTCTGTAGTCCTAATTTTTATTTTTACAAAAAGGGTCTTAATTCAAAAATAAAAATAACAAAAATTAATAAAAGATAAAAATAATAAAAAATTTAACAAATGATGAAAATACCAAAAAAATAAGAAAAAAAAATTATTATAAAGAGTTTTGTAGATTTTTAGGAAGTAAATTATTTTAGAGAAAATAGTTTTAGTTTTAGTTTAGTTAAAAAATTTTATTTTAGGGAAGCGGGTATTTTAAGTACAATTTAATTATACTGAATGTCAAGACACAGGCCAATGGCTTAACTGATAAACATTGGAGTATTGATTGGACTTAGTTTGAGGTCTTGGGTTTGAGTCTCGCTAGGCACCTATGTCTTTTATTTTTCTATATTTTATAAGAGCGAGAGAAATAAACGGGATTCATATCTAATTAAAATAATTTGAATTGGATTTGAATTAATTTGGATCTAGTTTAATAATTTAATGAGATACAATAGATATGATTTGATATGATCTTATTTTAGCTTTTACAATTTAATTATACTGAATGTCAAGACACAGGCCAATGACTTAACTGATAAACATTGGAGTATTGGATTGGACTTAGTTTGAGGTCTTGGGTTTGAGTCTCGCTAGGCACCTATGTCTTTTATTTTTCTATATTTTACAAGAGCGAGAGAAATAAACGGGATTCATATCTAATTAAAATAATTTGAATTGGATTTGAATTAATTTGGATCTAGTTTAATAATTTAATGAGATACAATAGATATGATTTGATATGATCTTATTTTAGCTTTTATAAATACAAAAACTTCCAAAAGAATCAGGCCCCCTGGTTCGTCCAACAAAAATTAGTCCTGGTAGCATCAGTAGCAAGGTAGACAGCAGTGCAGTGGATAGCAGCAAACAGGACAGCAATATGGCAGACAGTAGCAAGGCAGACAGCAGTGAACAGGACAGTAGTGAACAGGATAGCAGCGAGGAGGATAGCAGCGAGCAGGACAGCAACGAATAGGACAGCAGTAAAGCGGACAGCAGTGAACAGGACAGCAGCGAACAGAACATTATCGTGCATGAGTAACGCAACAGCAGACCCCAATTCGATCGCCTTCCTCTCACCCCTGATCATTGACCGCGACTAACTCCAGCTAGCGTGCAAGCTCACTGTAGCAGCCAACATCGCGACACGAGTACGCTAACGAACAACATAGAAAACGTCCAAAATCTATCGCACCCACACAATATCCAGATGCTGCACATTTGTCTTCACTCACGTCCAGTACTTTATCGACCAAGCCAGCATTGTCACTAACCATACAAGAACTAAACCTAAATCACTTTCGCTGAACAGCCTACATTGATTAAGACACAACACACACTTACACTATCCACACGTACACTGTCTACGACGCATAATACCAATTAACGAGCCCACCACACCTTTACACCAATTCCGATCAATGCCTCATCAGACAGCGGTAACTAAATCAAATCCTTCGTCCAGCAGATGGGTGCTGACAGCAACACACAGTGCAACTCCGATGCTAGTAGCCACACACAACAGCAACTTCGTTATACGCTGGCTATCGTCCTTCACTGTGTAATTAAGAAGTTTAGGTCTGCTTTTTTCCAATTTCGAAATTGTTTGTTTAATTGTTTATTTATTATTATTATTATTATTTAGATCTTTAGTTATTGAATATAATATAATATATATGAATATGAACATATTAGTTTTAGGAGATTTTATTCTTAGTCTTTTATATATAGATAATTGTTTAATAATAATAATATATGTATATGTATATATTAATTTAGGTATTCTTCTTTCAACATTAGTTTTCTTGATTAGATAAATTAAGTATTGATTTAAGTGAATGTATATTTTATGTTAGTTTAGGAGTTGCTAGGATTAGTTATTTTTGTTAAGATTTGATCTTGTTTAAGGATTTGTCATATAGAAAGTTGTTTTTTTTTTTTTTTAAATAAAAGTTAATAAAAAAATCCTTTTTAAATTTTAGGACTTTTAGCGAATTTTTTTTTATAAAACGATAACATTCAAGAGTTAGGATCCCTTTAGATTTTTTTTAAATAAACTGAATAAATTAAAAACGTAAACTTGAGCAGTTTTTAAAATTAAAATAAATCAACACATTAAAGATTTTTTGAAAGAACTACGATCGTATGGTTTCGGCTAGTAGGTACATAGGCACCTTCGGGGTGACGACAAAACATATAGAAACTTAGGTTCTTTTTTTTTTTTTGATTTTATTTATTTATTTTTTCTTTAAAAATATTATAATTAGAAGAATAATCCTAATTTTGATAAATAGATAGCGGTACCCATTAGGGTTTAATAGGTTAATCCCCGAACTTGGAACATTCTGGTTTTTCATTTAAATTGAAATCAAAGACCGGTAGCCAAATCATAATTAATCCACCCAATTTGTTACAGTTTCTTTTCTTTTCCCGACTTCGGTCGGGTGGCGACTCCAAAAATTATTTTTAATAAAAAACCGGAATTTCTTAGTTTCTTTAGTTGGGGATTAATATTAAATGGATTACGGTTTAGTATTAATTAGGAAATGGGAAATTAATTTTTAAATAAAAGAAATCGAAAAATTAGGCTCGACAATACCCTACCTAAAACCTTACAAACTTCATTAGCTTAGTGATAAGGGAGCCCTACAGGTAAACAAGTAAGTGTCTGTATTGATTTGCATTGGTAAGTATCGAGATGAAGTGCTGTATGATGTACTGCCCATGAGTGTGTCCTACATTTTACTTGGACGACCATGGATGTTTAATTGTGCAATTATGTATGACGGGAAGAGGAATACATGTTCTGTAGAGCATGAAGGCAGGAGGACGAAATTGAGTCCTATGATTGTTGAGCAAGTAAAGGTCATGTAGTCCCAATTAGCTGAACCCTGAAGAAAGAGGCTTTGGTGATGACCCAAGTTGAACTAAAAAGGGAGATGGAGCTAGAAGGACTGACCTATCTGCTTGTCTGAAGAATTCTAGAGTTGAGACTCGAGGCAGAGGAGTTGCCTATCGAGGTGAAAACCTTATTAAAGGAATTTGCTAACCTGTTTCTAGCAGAACTGGCGAAAGGTTTGCCCCCAATCCGAGGTGTTGAGCATAAAATAGACTTACAGTTAGGAGCCACACTTCCGAACAAGCTTGCTTATAGGTTGAATCCCGAACAGGCCACTAAGCTGTAGAATTAAGTAGATGAGCTAATGGAGAAGGGGTATGTGCATGAGTCCTTTAACCCCTGTGTTGTTCCGGCCTTGTTAGTGCCAAAGAAGGATGGTTCTTGGAGGATATGTGTAGATAACTGAGCGATCAATCTAATCACCATTAAGTACAGGTATCCCATACCCAGGCTTGGTGACATGCTAGATGAGTAGACACAACATGGTTTATATGAATGGCTTGTAATGCCATTTGGATTATCCAACGTACCGAGCATGTTTATGTGCTTGATGAATCATGTTCTCTAAGAATTCATAGGGAGGTTTGTCATAGTTTATTTTGATGACATTTTGGTGTACAACCTCGACTTGGAGATTTACAAGGAGCATCTCTAAAGAGTCTTTGCAAAACTTCAAGCTGAACAACTTTATGCTGATCTAAAGAAGTGCGACTTTTGTCGACCTGAGGTGATCTTCTTAGGGTTTTTTGTGAGCGGAGATGGTATCTGAGTCGATGATGAGAAGATAAGAGCCATCATGTAGTGGCTTGCATTGACTTGTTTTGTTGACATGAGAAGTTTCAATGGCCTAGCTTTAATCTATCATAGATTCATAAAGAATTTCAGTATAATTGTGGCCCCGTTTATTGAGTTGTCAAAGAAGAATATTGAATTACGATGGAGAGAGAGAGAGAGAGGAGGAGTTTTAAGGAAATAAAAGAGAGGCTAACTATAGCCCCAGTCTTAACTCTATCGAGCTTTGACGAGGTGTTTAAAGTAGAGTGTGATGCATTCGGACTAGGCATAGGTATTGTGCTGATGCAAGAAGATTGACCTATTGCCTACTTCAGTGAGAAACTTCGAGGAGTTGCACTCAACTATTCTGTCTATGACATGGAGCTCTACTCCTTAATTTGAGCCCTAATAGTATAGCAACACTATTTGCTGCCTAAGGAATTTGTGATCTACACCAATTATAAATCCTTGAGATATCTAAAGAGCTAACCAAAGTTGTCCCGGAAACAAGCCAAATGGGTTGAGTTCATGGAGGATTTTTCTTATGTCATAAAATACAAGAATGGAAGGAACAACCTAGTGGCTGACGCCTTATCGAGACGACATACCTTCATGACCAAGCTGCAAACAAGGTTACTCAGTTTTTCAACCATAAAGCGTTTATAAGTTGAGGACCTACACTTTAGTCCAATCTATGCCTAATGCAAGGAAGGACGAACATTGGATGACTATCACAGGGAAGATAGATACTTATTCAGGAAGAGGAGGTTATGATCTTAACCTATTTTATGAGAGAATTGCTAGTGCACGAAGCGCATAGAAGAGGATTAACAGGACATTTTGGCCAGCGTTAAGCCCATGAAGTATTATTTGCGAGATTCTTTTGGTTGAGAATGATGAGAGACGTGCAAATTGTATTGGAAAAGTGTACGACCTGCAGGAAGGTGAAGAGCCAAGCTAAATAAGGACATTATCTACCTTTGCTCGTCCCGACTAAACCATGGTCCGAGCTAAGTATGGACTTCATGTTAAGATTGCCAAGGATGTCCCAAGGGAAGGAATCCATCATGGTGATTGTGGATTGATTTAGTAAGATGGTACATTTTGTGCCCTATTCTAAAACTATCGATGCTTCAGCTATCTCTTTTCTTTTCTTATAGGAGGTGATCAAGCTTTACAGCGTGCCTAGAATCATTGTTTCAGACTGAGACCCCAAGTTCATGAGCTACTTTTAGAGGATGATATGGAGGCAAATGGGAACCAAGCTATTGTACAACACATCCTGCCATCCACAAACTAATGGATAGACTGAAGTTGTCAATAGAACTATAGAATTGCAGGAACTTTACTACAAGTTGCTATTGGATGAAACATGACCGACTGGGATTTATGCCTACCTATCATTAAGTTCGCTCAATAGGACCGCCCACAGTGTAATAGGTATGTCACCATTTGAGGTTGCCTATGGGTTTAACCCTGAGCTTTCGATAGAATAAGCACCCCAACTAAGGCTTAGTGATGACTGGCTAACCGTTGAAAGAGTTGAAGTCATCGAAGGCATGCACCAGAAGGTTGTAGAACAATTGGGCCGAGCTAATACTAATCTCGAGAAGTGAAGCCAAGGATGGAGGAAGAAAGAATTTCAACTAAGTGATTTGGTTTGGATAGATCTCAGCAAGGAACGATTCCCGAACTTAAGGAAGAGCAGGTTGTCTCCTAGAGTCGACAGACCTTTCAAAGTACTTGAAAAGATCAATCTTAATGCCTACAGGATTGAATTACTTGAAGGATATGGAGTCTAGACTCCTTTAACATTGTCGCTCTTTAACCTTACACTCCTAAGGACGAGCAGCTTGAAGCCGAACCAGATTTGATCCTAAATCTCAATCAACCTAGAGGGGATGATAGGGATCAAGGATCGATCACTCGCTCCCAAGCCTAAGGGCTTTGTCACATGGTCTACCGAGTTGTCTAAGGAGAGTTAAACACCGAGGAGTAATGTTTGCCCCGGTTTGATCTACCAACCTACTTCATTCTCTACACCATCTTGGAAGCTGTCAAGGTGATTAGCTAACTTGCGGATTCGGTCCCTCCACAACACCCCAATCCAAGCACTAAATAAAAAAAACAGCTATCTCTTCAATGCCAAGGTTAGACTGAAAATTATTCAGAGTCGACCATTTGAGGCCGATCCGAATGTCAGTTGTTCCCTTGAGCTACCCTTGTTTGGCTTAGCTATTTGAGTGCCAAACTACTAACATCAATCAAACCTAATTAGAAGACCTACTCTTGCTTGGCTCGTAGTATTATTAGGACCATAGACAGAGTAAAATGCGTGTGTGCTGTCCTTTTGACATTCGTATGATCCTTTTGCACAATCTCATGCTTCCCTTGTAAATTCTTCTTCTTTTTTTTTTCTTGTTTTGTTTAGCAAGTAAGGATCCATTTATGTAATTTTTTGTAATTTAGGACTTGCCCTAATTAGATACTATAAATACTCGCATAATATAATAGTCGTAAAGATAGACATATAGAAGAATATACTGAAACTTTTAACTCTCTCTCTCGAGCTAAGTATTCTTTTTACTTACTTATGACCTATTTTTATCTAGCTCATTTGAGAGTGGACTAGTGGTGAGTGACTTTCGGCCATACTTGTGCATCATATCAAGTGTGTCCCAAGCTCGTGTGAGGCGTTGGTGTGTAATATCCATTGCGGTGTACGGGAACCCTTGCTTATCACTCGACTATCATTTATTTTTCAAGCCATTTCGTTGCTTGGACCTACCCCCTTTGGTTACATGTGATATTGGGTTCGTGTGTTCACCCATAAGTCCATATTAGCTAGGATTCCCTTTCATCTTAGGGGGTCTTTATAGTAGATTTCGGTTCTTCACCTCAAAATAGGCCTAGGTAATAGGTCGATTTAAAGGGGTGTATTGCATGTAGATGGGAGGAGGAAGTAGACTATGCTCAGTTTTGGCGCTTCTTGCTGCTCGAGCCTTCCTTCTTTGCTCTACTTTACTTAGTGCCCTGTTATTGAGGTGGTTTTTGACCTTTCTTGGTCGTTGTCACACCTAGCACGAATATTGTCCTCTTGGTCATGTATTTTTAGGCCTTATTCCAGAAATTAGCTACGATCTTTGGCTTACACTTTGTAAGTGATTAGAAGAAGTTTTTAGAGGGTTAGATGTGGAGTCGTGTGGTATGGACTACTACTCCCTCATTTGACTGAGGGATCTTGACCACGACATTATTGAACCGGGCCACATATTCTCATAGAGTCTTACCCTTACTCTACCTTATCAAATATAAGGATGATGTGTCATTAGATGGGGGATTGTTATCCTTGAAGTGGAGGTTAAACCTCCACGCTAGCTCATTAAAGGAGTAGATAGAGTTCTTGGGTAAGTGTTTGAACCTTGTCTGAGTTGCTTTCCTCATGGTACTTGGGAAAGCCTTGCACATTATGGCATCCCTATGGCCATGAAGGTTCGTAAGGGTACAGAAATAGAGGAGGTTATCATTAGGGTCACTAATGCTGTCGTATTGGTCTAAGATTGGAAGCTTGCTATTAGGAGGTAACACTTCATCCTGGATACCCCTGGTAAAGGGGGTTTTGTTGCTGACAACCAACATGGCGTTGCCAATTGCCTTACTCTCCTATTGCTCGAAGAGCCTCCTTAAGATTACATAGAGCTCATTGAGATTGGCATCATTTACCGGATAAGCTTGGTGTGTTGTAAAATATATCAGTACTCTATGGGAGTTGGCCACCTGCTCATTACCAACCAGAGCTTGGTTACAGGTGGTCACAAACCTTACTGGTTGTTGCTATATTGGTGGATTAGGTTGTTGATCCTTACCCTTTTGCTAGTGGTGGTAGTGGTTGTTTTGCTTGGTACGGGCATCAAAAGCTTCGAGGGGATGGGTTTGTAAGCACTCTAGGTGCTCCTCTAGGATTTCCCTTAGAAGGGGCTAGTTCTTAGTAGGTTGGTTATTTACCAACTGGTAGTTCTCAGGATTGTTAACATGAGACAGGGTAGTCAAAGGTGGTGTTTGGGAGAGTGTTTAGTGTGTTTGGGTAGGAATTGGATTAGTTTCTTCCTATAGATGGCATTAAATGTCATCTCAAGATCCTTACCAGTATGGAATTGAGAGAAATTGGACTTTGTGCGAGTGATTGAGCTTACAAAAGAGAGCATTGTGAGGGGGCATTGGGGTGCTGTTCAATGCGGTCACTCTAATGTTTAAGTTAGTCAGGTATTTGGAGAGTTATAAGTGCTTAAGAGCACTATGTAAGCTTAAATGTGTAAAGTATCAAGTAGTTTATTGTTGGGTGATGGTCTTATATTTATAGAGGAGTGGTACCGGTAGTTGGAGAGAAGTTAGCAAGTAAAGCTACATTCACAAGTGTTGGAGAGTAGGATTATGGTGTCTAACGTGTTTCACATATGTAGGAGGTGGTTGTTGACTTAGTCTTTCAACCTTATTTAGAGTCTTATAGTCTTTAGAGGCCTCTTATAGTTGGATGGGCTATGTTTTGGGCCTAAGCCAAAGGTAGCTTGTTAGAAGTTGTGAGCCTTATCAGGTTAGGTTTAAGGAGCCCATATCTGAAAGGCCCTATTAATAGTATGAGTCATTGCTGTGGAGAGTGGGATTATAGTGTCTGACATGTTTCACATATGTAAGAGGTGATTATTGACTTAGTTTTTTAGCCTTATTTAGAGTCTTTTAGTCTTTAGAGGCTTCCTATAGTTGGACCGACTATATTTTGGGCCTAGGCTAAAGGTGGCTTGTTATAAGTTGTGAGCCTTATCAGGTTAGGATGGGTCTAAGGAGTCTATGTCTAAAAGGCCTTATTAATACTATGAGTTATTGTTGCTGCCCATGACTCATGCTATTCCTTGCCCCTATCGATATTAGCACATAGGCATAGGGTATTGCCTCATGGAGAGACGTTGCAAACCCCCCTACCCCCTAATGTTTTTTTAATATTCCCATTGCTTTACTTCTAATCTGTGTAGAACTCCTAAATGCAAATACAGAACATGGGCCTCGTCCTAGAAGAGGAAAAGCATAGGTCTTATATAGATCATTTGTATAAGTACTCCCCGATATAGGATCTCTTTAATTTTTGCACTTTAATGATGATTTTGTATCAAATATTATCATATGAAATATTAATGAGAAGTTAATTGTATATGTTTCTGGCATTTTTAGTATTGTTTATTATTATTTCAAGTTTCCTATAGTGATAACTTCATTTAATTACTCATTATGTAATGCCTCATGCCTTAAGACAAAACAACTGCCACAAATCCATAATTTGTAATTAGTGATCTTATATGTTGCCAATAGAGATTTTGGGCCTAAGGAGTCCTTGAGACCAAGTTAGATTAACCTACAGAACCAATGAAGTGAAAAGAGAAATTAGGGGGTTGTTGGGTAGAGCTACTTTGATACTTAAATTAGTTCTTGAATAATAGAGAAATTAAGCAAGGTGTGTGTATGTTTGTTTATGGTCATCTTGGATTTGAGGATATTTATAGGAGGAAGGCCATACCCTAATGGTGATAACCGTAGGCTAAGATGTTACGTTCAAGGCTTTTTGGAAGTTTATGGTTGGTAAGATTCTTTGATGTGACTAAGGAGTGGCTACTTTAGGCTTCATGCTTGTCCATTTAGCTTAAGTGTATTATGGGTGACTTACAGCCAGGTGCTTGCTTGTTTAATCCATATTTAATGATTTATGGGTAGTATGATGTAGTCATATGGCCTTTTTAAAGTAATGCTTAGCTTGGGGGTTGAGTCCCTTATGAGTTGGCCATGGATGAGAAAGATGGGGTGCCCTTAACCTATTGGTTCTTTGCATGAATGCCTTATAGTTCGATAGAATAGTATGTTGGATAGGGTATTAATGCCTCAAGTTATTGGGCTTACGCTAATTGAACCATTAGGCATCAATTGTGCTAGGGAGTAGGGCCTATGTTAGAAATTCGCTATCGACTTAGCCCCTTCATTCCCATTAGTGACTAGTTAGTAAAGGGATTAAGCTTCTAGGTAGGTTGTTAGGACCATGGGTTGAGTAGATGCATGTTGGGGTTAAGTTAGAACTAAAAGGTAGGCTTGCTATTAGCTCTTTGGTCTTGTTAGCAAATTAGTGAGCTAGCATTTAGACTTAGGTGCACTAATCGCGTAGGAAAGCCATTCGAGGTAAAGCAATTGTGCACTAACTTACATGAAGCTAGTCGAGCAAGCAAGTAGGTTGTTTGAGTTGGACCAAAACTGTGCTAGCTTAGGCGAAGTGGGTCAACTAAGCAAGCAAGTGTTCTAAATGACCAGACTTGTGTTAGTTTAGGTAGAGTATCCCCTTCTTGAGCATTACAGCCTTTCCTAGACATGCTTTATCTTATTTAATTGGCTTTTAGGTGCTTTGGGTGTATCTTTCATGCTTTAGCACTTTGAGTGGCATGATGTGACGAGAGTAAGTGTCTCGATAGCTAGTGAATATTAGGTTGCTTCATTTAATCACTTGGGCCATGTGTATGGTTGGGGCTATCCTATCTTGTCAACAGGCTACATATATGGTTAGGATGCATCTAGTTTCTCAGGATTGCCCTGCACCTAAAGTTTCTCCGTCAGCCTTTAATAACAATTAAGAGGGTTTGATGTGGAGTATCACTGTTGATATGCCTTCAACCTTATAAATAGGTGTTTGGTCATTAGGGGTCTAATTGCAACACAAAGTCATTTTTTTCTTAAGAGTTTGAGATTCCTTTAGCCATTATTTTCTCATCGTTTATAGTTAGTCCTTATGGAGTGGGGGAAAACACCATTTACCTCAAGCCTTTGACCGTTGTTAGCAATGACAGATGTAAGGATCGTCTCACCTTAGGGCCTTCTTTTCAGTTGTAGCCAAGAGAAGCTTTGGTCTCACATTTTGTTCTTAAGGAATCATCTTGCTTCATTAATGGTTCCTTGGGGGGCTAACTTTGGAGGCTTTGGCTTCTCATTTCAAGCTAGAGGGTAGCTTATTAGCTTGTTATTTTCCCATGAGGGAGGTATAGTAAGCTAAGTAGTCGCTTAAGGCATTTGCCATTCTGAGGTAGCTCTAGGTCGTGGAGAAGGAGGAGAGACTATTAGAGAGGTAGGGCTCCACCGTCTTCTCTTCTTAGGGTGATTTAACTCGACTGTACTATATCCAAGCTTAATGCTAGATCATGGCTCAATTGAGCTATGACAATGGTTATCAAAATCATGATTCTATTATCACTTTTAATGTATGGAATTGTACAAACCTGATAAAATTGTATGTTTATAGAATTGTATACCAAAATTGATGATTCTATCAAAAGTTTGTATTTAAATGATTTTACATTTGTTTTAATTAAGAAAAACATCATAAAGTTATAAACTCTCATACTTGTATATTTGACTTGCGATATTAACAATTGTAGATGTCTACTTGGAGTTGCCCCTTTCTTAGTCTCGATCAAAGTTAGAGGGTTTAGGCCAGGCTACCTCGTTGAGCGTAGAGGAAACTTCCCATTTTTAGGGAGGCACCAATGGAGCTCTAGTTTCACATTTCAAGATCAAAGTCTTCCAGTACCATAGGGGCATGTCATGGGAGCATTCTTAGGGAAGCTTTAGTCTCACATTTCATGTTAGGGAGTCCTCTCAATGTGTCCATTGATGCAGGGTTATCCTTAGGCATGACAAAGGAAGAGTGCCGCCTTGAGGCCAATGAGAAGTGGTGTTGACATCTCACGATGGTGAGCTTCTGAAGTTTCCTTCTCTAAAGGAACCTCTCTAATCACCCTAGCCATCTCTAGCTCTGATTGTTGTCAAAGGTTAGTGTAATATGGTTTAGGTTAACTCGGTCCTTTCTAAGGGTATTTGTAATGCAATAGGTTGCTTACTTGTACAAAGGTACCTGTGATGTAGTAGGCCATCCTTGTTGCAATTGGAACATAAGGGAGAAGAGTAGTAATTGCTCTAATTACCCTATTCAATTAGGGTTTGGATTGACAGTTGGGGAAGGGTGATGCTTCTCCTTTAGCGGATGTCCCCCCTTTGGCAACTTTCGTGAAGCCATATAGACTCTTGAAAGGTAACCTCAAGTGAGGGCCATTACTTCTAGGCTTTAGTTGGTGTAACATATTTCTTCACTGCCATAATGTATTAAGTTGGGATGCCAATCTCGTGTTGTAATTAGTCCTTGAAGATCTTCACTAAACTTTTTTTCAAAGTGTAGTTTGCTAGTAATAGAGTACTAGATTCTCTAGACGTTG
The DNA here is from genome assembly GCA_024138015.1 of Lumnitzera littorea. Classification (NCBI taxonomy): domain Eukaryota; kingdom Viridiplantae; phylum Streptophyta; class Magnoliopsida; order Myrtales; family Combretaceae; genus Lumnitzera; species Lumnitzera littorea. The sequence continues at coordinate 75,445,960 of JAMXBB010000004.1, read as the reverse complement.
TAATGTATTAGGTTGGGATGCTGACCTAACATTGTAAGTGCCACTCGATGATTTGAGTAATAAAAATGCATTTTGTTTACTTTCGTTGGCTTTTCTAATTATAGCACCATTAGCTATGGACTAGGGCTTAGTTGTAAATGGGGCATCTGAGCAAGCAAGCCATTTAGGCTAAATGCGGTTCATGCATAATGTGCATGTAACTCTAAGTTGTGTTTAGATGAGGTCAGGTGAATGACTAACCAAGTTACAAGTGGCAAGCTTGAGTAAGTTGTGTGACAAGTCTGAATTCATTTAGATAACACCTAATTTGAGGCGGTGATAGCTTCTTGAGGAAGCTTTAACTCAAACTGTCCTTTGGTATGCAAATCTTAGCATGTTTAATGCGTGGAGTGGATGTCAGTGAGTCATTATGTGTGTCTTATACATGCTAGTACGTTTGCCTAGTTTATACTATCAATTTTACTCATGGGATAGTGGTGATGTACTATGCAAAGCTATTGTGTCCTTTCCTTTTCCCTACAACCATTGTTTAGACTCTTGAGAGCGCTCGTTTATAAATATTAGATCTCTCCTTTTCTTCCTTCTTCACTTTCTTCTTCTAGATTTGCTACTCATCCCTTTCATATTTGATACTCTTAGCAATTTCACATTGAGAATTCATTAAGTTTCAAGCACTCCTACATCTTTCCACTTTCCATCATTAGTTTAGCAGGTATAGCACGAGGAGATGATTCTTCTAACTACTTTAGTTGTGATGCTTGATGGGTAGGGAGGGTCAGCCCCCCGTTGAAGCACATTAATAATCATTGGTATTACCTCTCCATGGACATAATAGGAAGCTGTTCATCGTACTCAAGTCTCCTGAACATCATTGGAAAAATAAGTTTTTTTTTTTTTTTATGGTTAATTCGAGCATCTGTATGGATTCTTGGACGGAGTAGGTAGAGTTGATTAGGATGTCAAGCCTTAAAGATTTAGGGCCTAAGGATGGAGCTGCAGTGGACCCAACAAAGGACAAGCTAGTAGTTAAGGTCGGGCTGTTATTGGTATGTAGATAAGATTATGGATGAATATCTTAACAAGGGTAAATTGGCTAATAGTGTGTGGGATGTGGGAGGTATGTGAGCCTTCAGTGTCGTATGAGTTGGGTTTGCTAAGGGGAAGCTGTCTGTTTTGTATGCTTGGGGAATGAGGTCCACTATCTTCTTTTTAAGAACTCATGCTCAACATGGTATTTTGTTTATAGGCTTATTTTGGCTTTCCATTGACCTCCTTTTCTCTCATTTTTGTTTTTGCGTATATGTAGCTTAGGGATGTTGAGCTGAATGGTCTCGCATGCACTACTACTTAGAAGCAAGGTAATAAAAATTTAGGGCGGTTGTAGCTTAGTGAGAGAAGATTCCTATTCAGGTGACTAAGGAATTGGAATTGCTAATTCATGATGAGATTGTGGGAGTTCCCCTTCAGCTTAGTGCAGATCCCCCTTTTGCACGATTGAAGTTGAAAGAGAAGGTTTGGTGAAGGGGTTAACCAATCATCGAGGAAACGATCTCATGAAGAGGTTGTTGGACAGAGTACTCCAATTGCTTAGGTTAAGGAGATCACCCAAGTAGATGAGGATTTTGTGTTTGTGCATGAGCTTGTTTAGGTAAGGTAAAGGGGAGAGCTTAGTTGGTGAACGAAAGACTAGAGGAGCCGACTACCTCCTATACTCCATCTCTAGTTGGAGTGCATCATTTAGAAGGTGGTGGGCACGTGTTCCATCATTAATGGTACGTATAACAGGATTAAAAGCTTTATGATCTTGAGGGGTTCGATCATACCTTGGAACGAACTAATACTGAAGTGGAGTTTGTAGGGCTTGGATAAGGATGGATTTAAGAGGTTGATTAGTAACAAGCTTTTTAGTGCAAGTCCTGTACCCTTGGCATACTTGTTCCCTTTCTTGTCTTTCTCTTATCTAATTAGACATACGTCTGGTTGTAGTTGAATTCTCATATGATGAAGAGTTTGGACATTTAGGGGGAAGAGCTAAACAAGGTAGGATAGCTCTAAATTGATTACGAGACCATAGTTTTGAAGCATCTAAGACTCTAGGTTTTGGGGTGGGTAAAGGGGGGGGGGGGGGGGGGGGGGGAGAGGGGGTGGTGAAGAGGCGTAGATGGTTATATGAAGTTTTCTGATGATATTTCTAAATTATTGTAAAGGGCTTAGAGGTTGAGGTAAAGAATGGTAAGGTTCAAGAGGGGCTTGATGTCATATGGTCGAGGTGAATGAGCTTTGGTAAAGACTGAAGAAGAGAGAAGGCCTTAAAGGTGCATGTGGAAGTTGAGTTGTGGGCAAAGGCCAATTTGGCCTACAAAGTGGGAAAGCTGGAGAAAGGTAATAGGGATTTTGAAGCTGAAGTCAAGGACTTGGCAGTTTGCAATTAACGAAGCTTAAGCGTTGTTTTAAGTTGGCAGGCCACTCTTCAAGAGGAGAAATATGAGGAGATTTACAGCTTCGATTGAAAGTTGACCATAAAAGGGTGAGGCTTCTAAAGCTGGAGAGCAGTTTTGTTGCTTAGGTGGATAGAGTCATGTTAAAAGGAGAGTCTTTTCAAGACATTATGAATAATGAGGAATAGCGTCAACTCCTTTGGAAGAAACTGCTCCAAGGAATTGGCATGTTTAGGTTAAAGAATCTTAGCGGCACAACTTCATTTTGACCTTAACTATCTACCTTTTAACCAAAAGCAGTTTAAAGCGAGAGAGGATGATGAAGTAGATGATCATAAAAGGGGAGAAGGAGTTTGAGGAGCACAATTAAGTGGACCAAGTAGAAGATGTTCCTTCACTGTTGAGTATGAATTTGTCGGAAGGTGCCTTACCCTCGGTTGAGCTTACCCATTTGGGATAAACTATTGAAGCAAGGGACAGCTAAGGTGTTAAAGTCACCTATAATCCTTTTACTGGTTGATGAAGATCTTTGTTCAAACTTTCTACAATTTCCTGTTGTTTTGACATGTCTATTTCAAGTTGGAATGTCAACCTTTATGGTGTAAATTTTGATGTAATTCTTTAGGATAATTGTTTTATCCTTCACTTTTTCTTTCCTTCCCCAATTTTTTATACATAAGCTGACTTGATATCAAGTTTTTAGTCCAAGTTGATGTGCTCGAGGGGTCTTTTATTCCTAGTTGCATTAGGGTTTCCAGGTTGGTATGTTGACCCTACCTATCTTGTAAAGAATTTGTTTGTTTAATGAGATTCTGTTGTTCTTCATTTTGCTTTTGCTTTTGTTAGCCGTAATTTGAAACATATTGCCCTATCTGAGCCTTAAGCTAATCAAGGGGATTTGTTGGCTATAGCTTTGCTCAACTAGATTTCCTATAGGGTGGGAGGGATAAAGTACTTTTATATGGGGAGTTCCTCGGGCATTTTGCCTTCGGTCCTTGTTGATGGGTTTACCTACATAGGCCGGATTGGGGATTCCGTCTGACATAATCTAAAAAGGTTGGTGGTTTTTTGGCGTCATAGAAGGCCAAGACCTTATGGTGATTAAGAGTCCGTTAGTCCTTGTAAGGACCGGGACTTGATATTCTCAGGGTTCTATGCTTCAAGACCAGATATTGATCAAGAGTTCGTGTAGTAGGACTTAAGGTTGTTAGGAGCTCACATGCTTATGAAAAACACTAGTGATTGAAGTCCATCAAGAGTCCGTATAACAGGATTTGATGCCATTAGGAGCCCAGGCAATAAGGGTAAGGCTTGGCTCAGTAGTAATTTGTTTACTTTAGATGAGGCGAGGACTTAGTATGCATAGGGGCATAGAGTGATTATGTCATGGATTCTTATTAATATGCAACACTATACAAAGAGCGTTATAATGCATAACCATTGATTGAGATACATTTAGAGGTTGCTAGTTTAGGGCTGACCATCTAGTCTCTCTAGTTTGTAAGCTTTATTCCCAATGGCTTCTTTGACTCTAACTGTGTCCTCCCAACTTCCCTTGGTTTTATTGTAGCCTAGTGGCCTTAAGCTTTTTGTAGATGAGATCTTAATGTTAAAAGACAAAAGACACTGTGCCTGACCTTTTTATCATGATACTGAGTGGCTCTATGCTAGTAAGAGGCTATTTAGACCTTGGCTTGATCTTAGACATCCTTGATGGTGTTTAGGATGGTCGTTAGGCCAATTTGGTTGATCCTTATGTCTAGGGTTACAAATGAGCCAAGCTCGATGAGTTGAGCTGCTTGTGAATTACTCAAAGCTTAGCTAAGCTTGACCTTGAGAACTTGATTAGTAAATGAGCTAAACTTGAGCTCAAGATAAAGCTCGTTTAACTAATTGAGTTGAGCTTGAGCTCTAGTTTAAGCTCATGAGCCTACTCACTTAGGCTCGTGACCTGGCTTGTTTAAGCTAGTGAGTAAGTGTACAAGCTTTATGTATATTACAAATGTTGCTATATATTATATGTCATATACTATATATTATTAAAATCCAAAAGCTAATATCTATAAAATAATATAACTATATAAATATGTTATAGGATAATATATGATATACAATCTAATCCTTATTCATCATTCGTTAATCTATTTATTTATCTATTTCTTCATTTTTTACACTTAGAATCGTAAGAAGGCTTGAGATTGGCTTGCTTTATGCTCAGCTTGGCTTGAACTTGATTAATAAACGAGCCAAGCTTGAACTTAAGGCAAAGCTTGTTTATCTAAATGTACTGAGCTTGAGCCTCAATTGTAGCCTCGATAAAAAGCTCATCTTAAGTTTTATAATTTTTAAATGAGCCAAACCTGAACTTATAGAAGCTCGGTTGGACTCGTTTGTAACCTTATTCATATCCAGGGACTGAGTTTGAATGTTTAAGAGTTTTAGTTTGATTGGTAGGATGGCCTTTTAAGCCAAAGGTGAAGTGGAAGGGAGTCTCTTCGATTGGTGTTTATATATGGTTCGTTATCTCCACAAGATGTAAGAGAGCTTGTTAGACCATCTCCTTTTGGCTTGATTTGCCTGCTTTTTGAGACTATTTAGGCTTGTTTTGTTTATAGCCTCAACTTACCCATTAGATTAGGGACGTGTGATTGAAGTGTAGTCGATGTTCACTTAGTAAGCCTTAAAAGGTCTTTGAACTTGTTGTTATCAAACTGCATCCCACGATCAATGATTAAGGTATAGAGAATGTCGAACTTAGTGAGAAAATGGTTAAGAATAAGCGCTACAATGTTTTTCTTTGTGATTTTGGCAATGACCTTTGCGTTTACCCATTTTATGAAATGGTTGATAGCCACTACCATGTACTATTGCTAGCTAGTTGCTTTTGAAAAAGGGGGCTGATGATATCAAACCCACATATAGTGAATAACTATAGTCTCACGAGGGTTGGAGATTGGTGCTTAGTTCATGGTTGATTGGAGCATGCCTCTGGTACTTGTGCATACTTTTAGACCATCTATTTAGAATCTTCTTTCATTATAGGCCAATAGTAGATGGGTTAAAGAGCTCGAATGTAAAGAGCCTAACTCTTAATATGATTACTATGCACAGCCCCTCCAAGACATGTTGTCCTTCTTTCATTTGAAGGCATCAGAGGAGGGAAGGTTGTGACCTCGCTTGTAAAGGATATCACTAATCAATGTGCTGTTCATAGTTTTGCACATCAGATTTCTTGCCTCCTTTTGATCTGTCGGGATGGCTTTGTATTTTAAATATTCAAGTAAAGGATCTACCTAATAGGGCTTGGTTGATGTAGGCTTATCTTTAGGACCTCTTGATGTTTCTTATTGATGCTTTTGCTTGGTTGATACTCTATGAATACTTCTTTCCCTTCTTGTCTAGTTCGAGGATGCTAGTAAAGGCCAACTTCAACAATTTATCTATCTTTAAGTTCTCAATCCTAGGGACCTTAGCAATGCTCTAAGAAGGGACATTTGATGTGAGGTTTCGTATGACCACAAGGTACTTAGACATGCTCTCGTTCCTTGCATCAAATTTGCTTCTAACCTATTAGAATACAAGCATAGAGTCAGAGTGAAGTTTAAGCTTTCCTACACCAACATCCTTGGCTAGCCTAAATCTCACAATGAGTGCTTCGTATTAAACCTTTTTGTTGTTGGCTAGGAATTCAAACTTAAGCGCATGTAGGTTCTTTGTCTCATTTAGGCTACTTAGCATAAGTCTAACCTTACTCCCCCCTCGAGTGGATGGTCTGTCAACATAATTAGTTTGTCAACTTGTTAGAACCTACATGAAAGGCCTTTTTATGATAACAAGATATACGTGTTAAAAATGCTAATCAAGTTCTTGAATATGCAGAAAAAGTTCAAATTTCAAGAATGCTCATGATGATTAGAAATGGAAAGGATAGATTCTAAAAAGAAACAAGATTAGAATTGAAAGATAAGATTAGAACCTAGATTACGTGTTCAGAATTGAAAAGATTGAAGATCAGGATTAGAGTGATAAAGACAAAAGTTGATCAGAACTAAAATAACAAGACCATCGCTTAGAACCCAAAGGAAGCATTCATTAAGAAGCAAAGAATGCAAAGTAGAACCAAATTTAAAAAAGAAGGAAGAAAAAAAATTTTGAATTTAAATGTAGCATTAGAAGACAAGAAACAAGAATAGAATCAAAGCATAAGAGATAAGTTAGAAACAGAACAGTTGAGATTGGGAAACAAGACAAGAAAATAAAACAAGTCAAGCTTAGAAGGCAAAGCTATTTCAAAAGATTGAACAATGAAAGAAATAAATTTACAGGTCAAGGCTTAGCATCGACGAGAAGATATATTCGGGTAATATATTTAATCAAGCCAAGGGATATTTTACTTATCCATATGCAAGATAATATGAGAAGCAAATAACATAAGTATTGGATAGAAAAAGATACACTTTGTAGAAGGAACAAAATATGGAAATAATTGTGAATTTATATCTTTAACAATCAAGTAGATTAGTAAGATAGAAAGAAGAGAAGAATCATAAACATTTGAAGGCAATGGCTATACTAATGACTATTATGAAAGATAGATCATTTGAATGTTAGGACCATGTCCATTTAAAGGGATGAAGAGAACAAGATAAAGAAAAGAGATGAACAATTGAACAATCTTACAAGAAAAAGAGCAAGATAAGTTCTATGTGATCATAAGTCTACAAGAAGTAAATGTGCTAAAGTAAAATCTATTCTAAGAAAGAGAATTGTGTGAAAGTGTGAGGAATTGTACTGTAATCCTTAAAAGAGTAACTAAACTCTTTAAACTTAGTGGAGTATTGAGAAAATAATGATGGGACTTTCTATACTTGTGCTTACTTTTGTGGTATGAAGTAGGGAGGTAAGGCAAAATTGGAATACTATATATGTAAGACCCGCATTTTAACAAACATGACCCTAACATTGAAAATTTAGGACATCTGTAAAATTCTCTTATTACAACTCGAAGTATGTGTTGGGGCGACAAAGTTAAAACAATCTAGAGGACTTAGGTAATAAAAATGGAACAATGAGATATTAATACAAGTTAAAATTTGCAAGTTTTCTCTTTATTCATTGAAATAAGATCATAAAACTCGTACCCAATTTAACGAGAACTCGTACATAAATTAATTATATGAAAATCTAACAAAAAGACATGAAAAAATATTTCAGATGGTATATGAAAGAATTAACTAATTACAATCATAGAATTTCGAACTCATAAATTTAGAGTGTTCACGGGATTAATCTGCTTAGGCTCAAAATCAATAGGACCTAAAAAGTTAGTCATAGTGACTTTACAAATTTGGATTTTAGAAATGGACTAATAAAAACATTTATATAAGCTAAAATGTTAAAACTTTCCTATTTATTGGTTAATTTTTGAAAATTTGAAAACCGCAACCCAAGATATAACAATAACCTAGAAATAAATAACAAAAATTAATACATGATATTGAAAATAATTAAAAATATGTAGTTGGTTAGTTAATTGAGTATAAGTTGTAAAGGCTTTAGTAGAAATTTCCATATAAAGTCATCAACTAACCTAAAATATTAAATATAATAAATTATACTAAGTTAAATAATCAAATAAAGAGCTTATGGTGTAGAAAAACCATGGATGGCCCATGGATTAGGGCTAATGGTTTTGCTAAAACAATGGATGAAAACCATAGATTAACCCATGGAGTTTAAAACTATGCAATACTTCATAAGATTAAAAAGAAGAAAATCAAAACTCATCCATTGATGCATAAAATCCAACCACTAAACAAGACATTATATAATCCCTAAAATACTTACACCTATGCTTTACACTTAGGAAACTTGGAAAAGTCATATGGAAATTTTTAGAGGTTTTTTTTATAAGAAATATAGCAAAATTTAGAAAATTAAGCATGATCTGCAAAGCATGGAGAACCTAAGTCAAGTGACAACTTGATTGTAAGTGACCACCACCTCTAGTGGTTGTAGCCAATGCCTCTCTTTACTAACAATTACCCTACCATTGACAACTATCGAAGATTTAGATGCCAGTAAGTTCAATTTTCACTTTGATTTAAAAAAAATTATTGAAAATATCCAAATTTGTCTAAAAATTCTAAAAAATTTATTCTTACGTAATTTTAATTATATTATCACGTGAAATTATTTTTTTTATAAAAATCATTCATTTTATATATCACCCTTAAAATAAGTGCATTTCAAAATTGAATTTTGATTTGATTTTCAAAAGGCCAAATAATATAGTTTCCTTACCCTTTTTTTTTTCTTGTAAATATTGTATTATATATAGATAATTGCTACGTAAATAATTTTTCTAAAACTTTTCATTTTATTAGAGTTAATTTTTAGTTTTTGAAAAAACAAGTTGAAATTTAAAAAAAATTCATTATTTCTCATGTTATTTTGTTCAATTTGAAATCCAAGTACTTTTTAAATGAATAGGATGATGTGTAGATTTGATTTTAAGAAGAAAATGTTGAATTTTATGAAAAAGACCAGTTTTTCAAGTTAGCTATGATAATTTTTACTTAGTTCATTATGTTAATTTTTACTAAGTTGAGGAGTTGATTATTTTTACATAAAAACTCATAACCATAGGTGTAAAATGGTACTAATTAATTACTATACATAATGAATTTTTTTACTTTAAAATCATGATTTTCCGACTAAAGATAGATATTTTAGTGCATTAGCTAATTCCACTTTTTGGTTGAATTTTCTAAGTGTGGTATACTGATTTGGATGGGTTCTAAGACAATATTGGTGGAGTTCTAACTAGGATGGACTTAAACAAAGTGAAGACAAGTGTGTAATGTGGAGATCTTGGTCAAATGGAATGAATTTGGTACCTGTAGAAGGTTTCGTAGAAGTTTTGCAGTGAGTTAGTAGAGAGTGCAAGATATTATAGAAGTTTTCCTTATTAAGTTAACTATAAATATAGCAGTAGAAACTTTAGTATAAGGTGTTTTAGTATAAAAAATTCTAACCTAAAACCAAGCAGATGGAACTATAGAAGGTTTTCTCAATAAAAGCCATAGCTTGAGATATTAGTAGAAGGTTATGTAAAAGGTCTCTTTAATAAAAGCCATAGGTCAAGTCACTAGGAAAAGATTGTGTAAAAAGTTCTATAATAAAGAATATGAGTTAAGACACTAGTAGAGAGTTGAGTAGAAGATTCTATAGGAAAAGAATATAAACTATATCCTAGTAGAAAATTGAGTAAAAGGTACCAATGGCTTAAATACCTAAATCTTGCGCAACCAAAAAGTTGAGTGGAAGGTTTTAAAACCTTAGGTAAAAGTAAAAACACTTGTTTACATAACAAACACTTAATGAATGGTAAAAGAATAATAATTAACCTAATCAAAAGTAACGATTAAAACACCACTACTCCAATGAATTATATAGAAATTGAAATATAGTTTGTGATATAAGGACCCTTGATGATGGAAGGACTGGCACATTTGACTTATAAGAGTGACTATGGATCTAAGTAACTGGGATCAATATTGATATGTATACTTGTTTGTGCTTTGTAAAGTAGTTGATTGTGTACATGCGATGTAAATGCTTGGAAACTGTTGTATTGTTTTGATAATTATGTTACATGTTATGATTGCCTTGCGAGCTTTATTTCTTAATTGGAGTGTTTGCAATTGGTTGGTTACCCTTAAAATGGAATAAACTAAACTTAGACTTATACCTTAATCAGACATGCATTGCAACTCACTAAGGGGAACAATTAGGACTATCTAACCAAACACTCACCATTTGATGAGGTAGCTAAAATCGGCCTTTCCTTACCATTAAGGCCAAACTAAGTGATAGGAGAGGAGTTTACGATGAGGTTGGGGATGTTAGTTCAAAGAGGTCTCCAGAAGAGCAAGCTCTTTTGTACAAGCTTGTGTTTGATTGTGATTTGCTTAGACGCAAGCTTCCATCGGATTTAAGTTCCTTAACCAGGTTAAAGCGGGTGTAAGTTTTCTAACTTTACGACGACAACATCATACGGATGGCATATGTTTAATTGCATCGCATTCTATCTAACCAACCATTGACAACGCTGCTAGTTTGTTATGTTATGTATACTTTTATCTCTATCTCCTTATCGATTTGTGGTTGCTCACATCCCCATATATATATATATATATATATATTTTGCGAGTCTTAATAGATAGATATTAGGATCAACCAAGCCTTAGACATATGAAAGATAGGTAATGGGTTTGGAGTAAGGAGAAAATGAATTTATATTATTCTTCCTTTTGTCTTTTATTTTGGAATCAACTAGGCTACCTAGGTGACCTAAACTAACTTGTAGTATTTTATTTATTGTAACAAGAATTCTGTAATTTCTTTTATAAGTCTCTTGTATAAGAAATCTATGTAAATTTTTATTTTTCAAAAGAAATATATGACTCAAATGTCTTTAATTTGCTTTAGAATTGAATCGAAGATGATTTAGAATAATTTAGTCATATGTGCTTTGTGTATACCAAGTATATGAGAGTGGTTAACTTTCGTCATAGGTTAGTGTATATGGTGAGAATGTTACAATTTTATCATTTTTGAGGCATGACAGTTCTTATGTGGTACCAAAGCATGATTTGTTAAGAACTTATGGTACACAACTCTTAAGGAACTTATTTTGAAGCATCTTAACAAAAATCAAGTAGATTCTTTAGGTGTTAGAGTGAGACTAAGTAGTAAATGGGTAGTAAAAAACACAGACTTTAGTTATATAATACATGCAAGAAAAAGAATATAGAAGAATCAAATCTTAGTGTAAAAATCTAAAACTTTGTTAACTTTACTTGATGCTAACTTGCAAGGCTATAAAAATGAATTCACAACTACTTAGTTAGACTTTAGAAGACTGGAGGGGAAATAGAGGAATATGTAGAGCCTCATGGAAAGAATGTATAGTGCATAATGAAAGGGGATGTTATAACACCTAGTTGTAGAAGAATTTGTAGAATCTAATGAAGAGAGGCCTGTAGAACCTCATGTGTAAGACCTTATAAAACCTTATGTAGATGACCTTGTAGAACTTAATATGGAGAGTTTGTGAAACCTATTTTAGGGGAACGCAGAGTCATCTTTAGAAGATTAAGATAAAACTTGTTGAAGGAATCTAAAAATTTTAATGGAGAATATAATGTTAGATCACAAGAGGGAGATCTTGTAAAACCTTTTGCAGAAGGTGATATAGAAATAATGAGAAGGAAGCAGTTGAATCTAATCAAGAGGGAGTTGTAGAAGGACATCGAAAACCTTTATAGAAGGTGAGGTAGATTCTAATGATGCCCTTATAGAAGATGTTATAGAAGATAACTAAGTGGTACAACTTAATAGAGCAGGAACTGTAGAAGCTAATATAGAAGGTCAGTTGCATGATGATGATGACGATGATGAAATAGTCCAAGAAGTCATTATCATGTATAATGATGAGGATGAGGTTCCAAAGTTGATGGAGATAGATGATTCCATGGTTCATAAAATAATCTATATTCTAAATAGTCTAAAGATTGTACCTTAAAGTTTGAATTCCAAGATTGAGGGTAGAAGTTAGTAGGAGACAAGTGGACAGATAGTAGAGACTTTTGTAGAAAGTTGGTCTATCATGGGCAATGATATAACTCATGGATAAAATGGAAGAATATGGAAGCTTCAACACAAGGTTAGAAGTAGAAGTTAAGGTAGGGGTCCATACATTGATGGATTTCCTTTTCAGGATAATTCTAAGACTATATTATTATAATTAGATATTGCTAAATCAAATATGAGAAAGAGAAAGATAGGGATAATTAGAGATGAAGTGGAGTCTTTAAATGGACTAGATAAGAAAGTTAACTTAGAAGAAAATCTTAAGGACGACATGAGCGAGACATTAATCAAAATCTAGTTAAGGTAAAAGGAGCAATGATGAACGCTAGGGTAAGGACATAAATTATGCAATCTTATGGATGTAGATGATAGATGGAGTTATTAGGTAATTGATATCTTCACAAATACAGTAATGGTCAAATGAAGTGTGGAATTGAAGGCATGAGTTGGATTAATTTAGTGTAGGATTGATGGATTGGACTAATAGAGATGGCAATAGCCTTTACTAAGTCGGATAGTTTGGAAAATGGGTAGTTCTGGTATGTACTCACTTAAAGCATTAAGGACTCATTTAAAACTTTCTGTAAGATTGAATATATCTTGGAAACTTCCAATTGAAAAGAGGAACCTTTTACTAATGCAACATACTTTAACTTCAAATATGTTTAGGCTTTTAATGCATTTAGATTGCAAGATAAATTCTAAACTCCTGGGTATCTTCTCTTCTATATATGTATATAGTAATCAATCTAGAAATGTCTACTGTAAATTGAAATAAGTTGACTATGAATAAATTTAAATCTTTTATAGCATTCTTAGATTGTATTATATGTGACTTGTGTGTGATATACTTAAACTTTTATATATGCAAGCTGTGAAATTAAGAAAAGACTTAACATGTATGAGAAATAATAAATATCTATAGATAGAACATCATATTAGAACATGTGTGTTTTCATTTCTTTAAATTATATATTACATAAGTAGTAGATCCTTCATGACTGATAATGCTTTATACCTTGTACCATGAATATATATATATATATATATTGAATTACCTATCATTTGTTCACTTAATAAAAAATTTCAACGAAGGTATAATTATACCGTTACCTTGTTTAAACCTATGAATTAGATATACACACCAAGTCAATTATATTGATATTCTTGATTATAAAATATGGCAAGGTTCGTGATAGGAGGGATAACCACAACTTGAAATCAAGTCATGTATCAATCCTTACCCTTTTAACCTTCTACAAGAGCAACCTTGGAGAATGTCTTTCATCATCCCCAACCACACGAACATAATTACAATTAAACTCATCTACTAAACCTTATCCTCTTTCGTTATTTCCATTTTTCTACCATCGTCATGAGCATTGATGTGTAGATGCGACATGCATAAGGTGATTATTACAATAAGTTGCCCATAAGCAACTTATTATCAAGTGTTATCACATTGATTCAACCCATTTCCAATCTACACCCTTATAGCTTTAATGCTCCTGTTAGAATGTCAATGTAGTTATTAGAATTGCAAAAAGAAGTTGTTAGGTTTGTCACTAAGTGAAGATGTACCACTTTCATGTAAAGATTACTAGAAACTTAAAAGTGTTACCACGAATGTAAAAAAGTTGGTAAGTTTGACTCTAATATTATATGTACAACTTTCGTGCAAGAGTTATTAGAAATCCAAAGTGTTACCACAAATGCAAAAAAGGTTATAGATTTGAGTCTAACAACATATTTATCACTTTCGTACAAGGGTTACCAGGAATTTCAACGTGTTACTAGAAGCATAAAGATGTTGGTGGATTTGCCTCTAATAGAAGATATACCAATTCTGGGCAAAGGTTACTAAAAGCTCCAAAATGTTCCAAAAATACAAAAGAGTTGGTAGGTTTGACTTTAATAGCACATGTACTACTTACATGTGGGTTAGTAAAGCTCTAAAGTATTACCAAAACACAAAAAGTTTGTGTCTAACAACACAATTGCTACTTTCATGTAGGGTTACTGCAAACACAAAAAAGTTTGTAGGTTCCTCTAAATGAAGGTGTACCACTTTCACATAAGGGTTATAAGAAACTACAAAGTGTTACTACAAATACAAAAAAGTTTGTAGGTTTAACTCTAATGGTACATGTACCCACTTTTATGGAAGGATTACTAGAACTTCGAAAATATGGGGATTGATTACCAGAAATTCCAAGTTGTTACCACAAATTTAAAAAAAGTTGGTAGGTTTGAGGAAAGAAAAAAGGCCAAGGGCATCATGTTCTACACTATGAGGATATATTGATGGCATTTCTTATTATTAAAAAAAAGAGAAAAAAGAAAGCATATATATATATGTATATATATATATATAATTTCCTTTTATTTGACCTATTGATAAAGCAGTTACTAAAACATACAAGGTTGGCGATATTCTTTATTTATTTATTTATTTATTATTATTTGGTAAGGAGGTTGATTGTACTCTTATTTGTATTCTTGTTTGAAAATAAAAGCATAGTCATTATGTTGTTTGCGATATTTGAAAGTGGGGGTTATATTCCTTCTCCAGACTCCTTTATCCTTCTCGTCGTATTATGTATGTATTTAATTAATGGCTTAATTTTTCTTTTTCTTACTTAGGCTTACTTTTTTTTTTAATTCCTTCTTCTAATCGTAAAGCTCGCCTTGTTAATTGAATCCTTATATTTATTACAATATTGAGTTTAAGGGTTGCTCCAAACAAAACCTAAAGAATAAAGGCTTAATTTCAAACAAAGAAAGCCTAACGAATTCCAATTATGTAGGAAAATTGTAGTTTCAGTTGTAGATAACAATTTACATAAAATTAGAGGTGCGGCTTTTCAAAATTTAGAATGAGATTTCAAGATTTGATCCATAAGTTACTTGTGAAACTTATAAGTTTTCTATTTTTTTATTTTTTATAATATCGTAAATTATATATGCTTTTATAGAAAAGTACTTAAATTTCACTACTTATAATGCCGAAAGATCTTATTAAATAAACAAAAAAAGCACAACACTGCATCAAATTAAAATGCCACTCCAATTTTAACAACTATAGACATGAAGAGAGTTCGGTAGAAAACGTGCGAGAACGACAAATGTTAATGGAACTAATCAAGAATTATAAAGCCGACTTGGATGGAATCCTTCTACTTGAGTCACAAATCTTTATTCCGTCACCTAATGTATCGTTAACGTTGGTTGGTCTTTTAACCATCAAGTAGGTTAAATTTATTATGAGTCAAATAAGTTAAGCTATTCATTACATTTACGATTTAATTATGTTAGCTATGGATATTTTAGAATTTGATAGGCTATGGTGAATGTAACGAAATATAGGTTACTAGATGAACTAAAAACTTATGTCACGTTTTGTATAAGGGAATAGTTTAGAATTAAATAGTTTGGAATGAACCGAATTAAATAGTTTGGAATTAAGACCACAATGATAAATTTATTCTTATGTTTTGGAACTACCTATAGAATAGAATGGAATGTGTATATAATAATATTTGCCAAAGTGAATCGATGGAAATGGTAATAAGCTTGTAACTGAACTAAGAGGTGTTATATTGGTTTTTAAAGAGATAATTTTTGTCTTAAATATGATATTAACGTAACGTGATGGTAAATGATACTCGATTTTAGTAAATCATGTAGTGAATGATAAAATAGAAACTGTTGATATCAATAAATTATACCTATCAATAGTAAAACCAAAGCTCTTGATAGCTTTTATTTTATCATTTATAGCATAATTTACTAAAATCAAATATGATTTATCATCAAGTTATCATAATGTGATTTTACCATAGAATTTTTCAAAAATGTGGTGAGGGGGCGGTGAGAATTGAGAGGGAGTTGTTTTCTAAAGCAAATTAAGATTATAAAACCCCCACTGGCAACTAATTGTATTATAAAATTTATTACGTTTGAATTATTTATTGATAAAATCACAAGTCAAAGAGTTCTAAAAACATAAGACACCATTAAGATCATGGATATATAAAATGCTGAAAACTTAAATATAAGTTACTTATTTACAAGTTATAAAAAATACTAGGCGACGCAAAATAGGGCCGAATAAAATGCAGTCCACTTTAAAATGAGTCAAGTTAGTTTGCTTTCAGTCTGAACTGAATTTCTTTTCTCTTAATTGTTTTTTTTTTTTTTTTTTGCCATTTTATCATAGTTGTATCTTGATACATGTTATATTTATTTGCATTTAGATTAACATTTTACTTCTTAATCATGCTCTTCTATTTAAAAAAAAAAAAGATGCAGGTGCTTTTTACCGATTAAGTATACGTCTTTATATTAAGGGGCATAAGTGTCAGTTTTCAAGGTTTCAGTAATTTAGATTTAACAGCAATATGGTCAAAGTAAGTCCATAAAATAAATTCAGCAATATGGAAGGTGAAATTGCAACTTCCACTCAAGAGCGACGATTCGATTGAAACCGAATTGCGTTATAAAAGAGCTTTTTACGATTCAGTTTTGGTTTCAGTTTGGTTCGCAGTGTACTCAGCATCGGAGAATGCCCCAACCCATAAAGCAAAGTGCACAGCAATGTTGGTCTTTGCTGTGTTTTAATATTAATTCCTATAATTATAAAATACTAATGGTAATCCTTAGCACCGAAACATTTGTTATTTCGTGAAGTATATATTATTGATGTCGGAAACCGCAAAAAAAATTTTATATTTTAAGCCTTTGAGTAAATATCCTATGACCACTTATTAACGGTCTCTTAAAATAAATAATTATATAAGACGGTAACATTGATGCGGCACATTATTACAATAATGCAAGTAGAAGTAGGACTCGTCTGTTGTCTCCACAGATGGTCAGAGAGGCAAAGGTGACTACATTAAAGGAGTCCATATTAAGTCTCTGGTGTTATCATGTCTTCTTCTTCTTTTTTATTTTTTTATTTAAAGGTATATGCGGAAGCGCCCACAAGTACCAGCACATGCTTTGTGCTCCTTCTAGAAATATTTTGTGTCCAACAGTGTATATATATACATATATTAATGTTAACAAAGTAACAAGAAGATCTATATATCTAGAAACATATATATGGCACGAAACCTATGAATATAAAAAAGAAACAGAATGGAATAATGTGGAATTATAGAAGTATGCGTCTATATATATATATATATGTATGTACATAGGCATCGTATAAACACACTATTGGATACTTTTACAAGAATGCTTAATTATTTTTACGCAAACTCATTGTTCACTCTTATATAATTAACAGTAGCTACATGCATATAATAAAATTATATACTTATATATGCATGATGTTATTGTTGATTGAGATTTAGAGCTAATGAATGTAAAATTTTTATCCGTTACTTTTCAAGACACATAGTGTGTTAATACTATTAAAACTTGGACCACATAATACTCTCATATATTATAGTCTAGTTTTTATATATCTAACTTCCTAATCTTCCTTATGAAACCAAGTAATAACCATCTCCTATTATTTTCCCTAATGAAACCTCCAATTGTAGCTTAATTGGTAGAGGCAATAACAGAACCATCATTGTCAAGCTTCATCCATCCAACTTTAGGATGGTTCTACGCGAGATTTTGGTATTCAATCTTATATATATGGTCATTCCTCTCTCGTAATGAGCCCAACATTCATGAGTTGAACTCCTGATGATTTGGAGTTTTCATTCCTGGTTGACCAGATTTTCCGTATATGAAGCCAAGGAGGAATTGCTTGGGTAGTTGGGCATCAATCTTTGTCTTTTATTAGGTAAGTCATTTTGATCCAGTTTATGAAACCCTTCTCAATACTATTGTCCTTAGCTGCCCAAGAATCCCGTTGCTTAACAAAATGTTTAATCTCCTTACGATCCCTAAAGGCATGCTTAATAAATTCACTGATAAAGCACAGCTCGGAGAAGCTCCAATAGGGACACTATTTCTACTCTTCAGTTCATATGTTGTTGGTAAGTTGTTATGTTAAATTCTCCACAAGAGGAGTTTCATTTTTGGAGGAAAAACCGAATTCCATATCCAACTCCCAATCTTCCATATTAGCTTGATTTGAGTGCGACAAAGCTTCATATAGATCCTTTATGGAAGGGTTATATCCGATATTATCATTCAGTGCTCTTTGATTTGTTGAATTTCTAATCAACGCTATTGGTCCCATGCATTCTTTTAGGAGATTAGAAATGCCAAATCCAAGTTTGTCCTCGTTCCATTTGTCTTCCGCTTGCTAGGCTAATAGCTTTTTTTCTGTATTTTTAGTCAGAGGACCTTATATAAGATGCCTTATTATCCACCTTCACCCGTTCATCAAACCAAAAACTTGGAGTTTCTGTTATAACTCATCAGAGACGTGTTAGAGAATTGAGAAAGTGGAAAAGACCAAGCTACTTGAAGGACTATATTGGGACTTAAGCATACAAATGACTATATTGAGACTTAAGCATACAAATCCACATATAGAAATAGTATACAACAAATTGTAAGGAAAAATAACATTTATAATAGACTCGTAGTAAAATAGTTAGGTTTACCACAAACATACAATTGGATGAAGAGAATAGTATAAAAAGAATGAGAATACCAAGGGGGATCATTAGATACCCCATTTTTGTCATCTAATTCTTCTTTTATTTCTTGGAGTTGCTCTAAGACTCGAGTGTTAGAGGAATATCAAACCTTAGCTTTCATGTCACCTTGCAAACACGTAAACACCATTAGTTAGTTCTCAAGAATTGCATGATTTGATATAATTCTACATAAAGTAAACAAATCCATGTTTGGCATAAACATTTGATCTAAGATTGAGATCTTACAAGAAACCTTAGATCTTAAAGTACATAATAGAGAGAGAGAGAGAGAGAGAGAAAGAGAGAGAGAGAGAGAGAGAGAGAGAGAGAGAGAGAGAGAAGTATTCTTACATTTAAGAGACTTCTTTGGTAAGGAAAGAAGAGGCTATGACATTTATAGAGCTCAGAGGAGATATTCTACATTAGTCGTGGGCTTGGGCTTAGAATTTAGGTTGTGAAAGCTTAATAGTTTCCTTGTCTCTCAGTATTCTGTAATTGGAGTTTAAGATTAAATTCTTGCTCTCCTATAACTTTTGTTACGTTCTAAATAAGTGAAGTTGCAACAGACTTATCATGTAAAGCACTCTTAAATAGAAAATGGCCTCACAACTACTGTCATCAAGTTAATTTACATAGTACTAGCTTTAATTGCTTTGAAACATTTAGTTCAGTTCTTGTTTAATGTAAAACTTGTGACATAACCTTTCAATATGACTTTTCATAAAATATTTGTAGTATATAATTATAGACAATAGTCATATATACAAACTTATTTACATAAGAAACTTATAAATCCATAGGTTTTACTAATTATATGATAAAACAACAATTGAAAATTACTAGGTTGCTTAGTGAGACCTAATTAATTTTTTCTAAAATACAAAAGACATTAAAAGAAGTCAAAAAGTCCAACAATCTTCTTTTAGACTCATTCCCCTACTGTTGATCACTAACCTAAGGTTAATTGTATTGCTGCATCCTTATTCCTTAATCAGTACTACAAAAGAGTCTGTAAGGATGTGAATGATGACTTGCTCAGTAAGTGGGGTAGAGAGATAAAAGTACAAAACAAAACCTAACAAAGTTATCAAGCATTTAATGTAATGAAATACAACAAATCAAATGTCATTGTACAATGTTATACGATCCATTGTAAGATTGGAGAAATTTCTCTCTCTAATTTGAGTTGAGGCGTTTCGACATGATACATGAGTCAAGGCTAAACATAGCCTTATGCGATGGATAATACCTTCCTCCCAAGACTTTCTTTAAACTATTATCCTCAACCTTACCATGACTTCCTTTCCGGTTACTTAGTTCAATTAAGGTGAGAAAGTGACCATTTTAGCTATCCTTATTGCATGGGTCAGTATTTGGCCTGATAATCCTAACAATTTCTTTTAGTGGACTGTGATGCATGTTGTATTGGGGTTTAGATTGAGTTCAAGTTAGTTTCAATTAGAGGTGACCAATCATTTACAAATAATCTAATCAAATCTTTAAGCAAATAATAACATCATAGAGATCAATACCCAATCGACAATTTAATATTACAAACACACATAGTGCATGCATACAAAAGTCTAACTAAAACCACAAGCAAGTGCACTTTTAAGCTCCCAAGTACTCTAAAACAGTATTTCAAAATGCAATGAAGTATCATTCCCAACTTATATTGAATTTCTATTGCTTATAATGCTTGGTTGTCGCACTTGTCTTCTTCAATTATCCATACATAAATCTAATGAAGCATTTAGATTCCATTTAAGTTATGAAATACAATAATTCATTCAATTTCATATGATTTTGGTTAGTTAGGCATCTATTTATAGCCACTTATACTTAAATTTAGAGGTTCTAGAGTTATTTATAAGTGAACTTCATTTTTTGTAACCTTTGAGTTAGGTCTTGACTTGAGATAACTTTGGAATTTTAGGTAAGGGACTGAGTCACTCTTTGAATCCTATTAGAGTTAAAATCTAAAATAAAGCTAACCTATGAGTCAACTTATGAGTCTAATAAGCTCTTAAGATTTCTAATAGATTACCCTTTGAGTCAACTTCTAAGTGTGTTCAAGTATGCAATTTTAAAAACCCTTAGAATAACCTTCTAAGCATGAATCTCACTATTTCACTTCATGCTAACCCTTATTCTGGAGTCTTCACAACAAACATGAGTAGCTTAATCGATGATGAAATTTAACTGACTAACTTTTGGTTTCAGCCCTTTATTAAGTGGATAGCTTAGGTATTTCTAGAAAGAGTGAATTGTTTTGATGCCTAATCGATTTGAAAGATCCTCTTTTAGATTCTCTAATGTAACCTTAGAGTAAAAGACCCCAGATTTATGTTTGTTGACTTTTAATTTAGATAAGCAAGAAAACTCTTGCATTGTTTTTAGAATAACATTTGTACTTTTCATACTAGTCTTTACGCATAGCATTATATCATTTGCAGAGGCTACATGAGAAAACTTTAACTTACTTTGTATTAGTTGAAAAGCCTCCAACTATTGCAAGTCCACTTGCCTTTCGATGAATCTACTAAAAAGCTCCAAGCAAAGAATAAAGAGGAAAGGAAATAGGGGATCACCTTGTCTAATGACCCAACTTAGATGAAAGGGAGGTAGAGCTTTCCCATTGACTAATACCTTCATTGTTGTAGTTAAAATATAGTTCACGATCAAATGCTATCATTTTAGAAAGATTAGGCTTCTTAAGGTCCAATAGATGAAATCTTACCCTATGGATTGTCAATCTCACTTGATTATCATCCATCCTTCTTTTCCTTTTTTCCCATTGCAAAAATATAGGATCTCATTAACTAAAAGAACATTATCTACTACTTTCCTTCTTGGTATGGTACAATGACCCAATCGAAACTTCTCCTACTGATGTATTATTTTATCCCCTAGTGTAGTAGCTTCCTAGGAGATCACTAATCTTGAGATTAATTTAGCTTGAGTACACTTAATTTCGAAGTTTTGATGTGCTATAAGTCACTGTACTAAAATGCGCCTCGATGATTTAAAGTTCCATTGCCTAATATTTAAGGGGTATTACATATGGCACTTGCTTGCATAAGGTATATAACACTATCTAGATGTGGCTTGAGTTTTTTGACTAAGATTTTGTTAATTACCTAGAATAAAGTGGTGCACAAAAACTGATGGACCTAAAATTGTTAATATGACTGGCATTACCATTCTTTAGTACTAACCAAATTTGAGTTTGATTTAGCTACAAGGGAATTTGTTAAGTAGAAAAAGTTTACATGACAAGATTCTTCATAGATTTCCCTATAAACTAACATTTTTTGAAAGAGTTGTTACTAAGCCCATCTTTACTAGGATTCTTCCATGGACCATTATAAGATAGGACTCCATAAATTTCTTCCATTCAAAGAGAGCTTCTAAAAATGACTTATTTTGATGGGATAATTCATATCGAAACTCCTTCCCCATATTTTCCGTTAATCCTAGGTTTATTTTTTACTTTTGTCAATACTAAAGCATGATTGAATCTAGTATACCTTTCCCCTTTAAGTATCTACTTAGTTCTTGCCTTCATTCGCTAGAGGCACTCTTCTCTATCTAAAAGTTGAATTCTCTTGGGTTCCTCTCAAGAGATATAAGGAAAAGTTTAACAAAGTTGCTAATGCTCTTTCTACCTCTTATAATCTTTTTAGGGTTAATTTTTTCGATTGATGAAGAAACCTAAAGACTTCAAAATTCCTAACTCTCATTTTTTTCAACTAATTCTTAAATAACTCTTAAAAAATTATTATCATTTATGGAGTTTGTGATATTACTTCTTATTTGTGGATTTTAGATACTTTTAGTAGTCTCAGCGTATCATTAACTATTAGTCAAATGTGGCAAGCTGTGACTATTTAGCTCTCAGATTGTTACAATAAAGTTATCTTAGTTTATATTAATTCATGTAAGAGGGTTGCCACTCCTATTACTTTTCAAACAAAGAACATCTCTCTCGAATGTAAAGCCCTAAAAAAGGGTGGAAGAAAAGTTAGAAACCAAAAGATACCAATATATGTATATATATATATGTGTATGTGTGTGTGTGTGTGTGTGTAAGCGTGTTCATAAATTGCTTTATACTTTTGTCTAATTTATATTATTGATTTTATATGATTGTTGGTGGTCCTTTTACATTTGTACATGAAATTATATGTAACTTAGAAGAGCTAGAACTTTTGAAAGATTAAAGTTATGTCATTTAGTTTTAAGTCATACAAGAGTTGCAACTCTTGGCATTGGACATGTCTCATGACAAAAAAAAAAAAGAAAAAATAAAAAAAAGAAAAATAAAAAGAATCGCCAATGAAATGGTATAGTGATAACAATTTAAATTATAAATAGTTAAAAGCAATTTTAGAAAGGCATTGACAATGAAAAAATCTAAATTGCAGAGGCTTCTGAAATTATTAGTGTAATAGATTAGTTAAAGACTTGCATTATATGCAGTTTTTAGTTTAAAATAGACTTTTAAGTGAAAATTATGAATTCTACTTGAAAAAAAAATCAAAATTGACATGTTAATTAATATCTTATAAATTGTTGTTACAAATAAAAGGGAAGCACTATCTTAATTATATAAAAAATAAAATGCACTAAAGCTTTATATAATTTATCAATTTTTTCTATAAAAATGATATATTAATTTAGAAAGCGTTATAAATTTTCACAACATAATAGTAAAACATCAATAATGTAAATATTTATGCTGTTTTATTTTGTAGATATCAGGGCTCTAATGGAGCAGTTACATGTTAGTAATGTGAGTATCGTGTCACACGTAGCCTCAGAATAGTAACATAAAGATGACACTTAATGCAATAATTAGAGAGAGAATGGTATGGAGGAGGATCAGGTAATTTCTAAGTCTTAAATGTATAAGTGACAAATAAGGAAGTCTATGGAACTTAGGACATTGGCCTTGCAGTTGAGCAACTAAGATCGTTCTTTGCCTCAGCATATGTTTGATCTTAGAGAGTAAAGGTTTCATAATGGAATATCATTTCTTTGTCTTTGGAGTTGTGTCAAATGAAGAGAAATGACTGAGCATTTATAGGCTCTTGTGCTCAATGACATTTGTTAGATCATCTTGGTGATTAACGGATGAGATGGAATTTTACTTATTCCATAACTATCTAGAATGAGCTTGCAAAGGGCCCAGAGCTAATAGCCTTTCTCATGGTACATAAGTCTACTTGGGAAAGGTTAGGGGTGAATGAATTAATCCAACAATCCTTATTCTTATCCCACCAAGCCAAATCTCCTTAAATCATCCCAAATATAGAATAGACTCTTTAGGTCTCGTTACCTAACTCAAAAGTTAAGTTAGATAAATAGTAGGTTTGGCCAAATATAATAGTACAATAAATTTGTCCCTTTATATTTTGCCCCCTGACTAAAATTTTTAGACAGAATCTAAGTATTTTGGGTATCAATTACTACTTTTGAATAGTTAGGTCACTACCTGGCACATATACATTATAAAGAGTCGTACTGTTGCTGAGTGCGCTCACATAGTTGTAGACTTAATCTAACGTTAGGGCTGTAACTTTATTTATTGTACACATCATTGTGCAAGTTTGTAGCATCGTTTAATTGTGTGTGTTGCTTTTGGCATGTTGGAGTAGCATTGCCCCCAAGGTAATATTTTGAACAAATCTTTATTGATAGATGACTTCCTTTATGTGAGATGAGTCTTCATTAAATTGCCCTTCACATACTAGCTTCGAATTGGTGATTTGAACTTATTTCTCAACTTTGATCCATTGAAATGAACTAGTAAATTTAGAGCCCATACATATGCTTACTGAGAAAGAAATGGAATGCTGGACGAAGCCAATAGCTTTGTGATTGCATCTATGAAGGTTAAATTCCATCACCTGCTATAACTTTTTAGCCATTTTTCTTAATTTTTTTTTTCTCAAATTGACATTCCATTGATTTAAAAAAAATTCAAAGCCCCTTTTTTTTTTTTTTTTTTTAATTTGGTCTAATTACATGAGAGATTTCCATGTGAAATCTTCATTTTTTTTTTCCATATATCATATCTAAACCCTTTATAACCCCTTTAATAGAGAAGGTCTAGATACTCCTCATG
Organism: Lumnitzera littorea; assembly: GCA_024138015.1. NCBI lineage: Eukaryota > Viridiplantae > Streptophyta > Magnoliopsida > Myrtales > Combretaceae > Lumnitzera > Lumnitzera littorea. The sequence continues at coordinate 75,421,124 of JAMXBB010000004.1, read as the reverse complement.
CAGAAAGAAACCCTAATAAAAAATCTATTGGATTACATTCCTATCTTGCAATCTTCACTATTGGAATTCACTTTCCTCATATAATAATTATTTTTTCTTTAGTATAGTATGAGACATTGGTTGGCACATTCGAAATCATTTGCACGATAAGATCAAATCACCTTTCATATATAAATATATATATGTATGTATAGATGGATAGATACATACATATATACATACACACACTCTATATGAAGTCACGACTTATAGTATGGTTTCTTGCTTGCACCAACATTGATATTAAAATGTGTTTGAAATCTTGTCCCCTCCTTAAAACATATTAAGCATAAAATTTGCAATGGCGAGTAGAATAATTTAAGTCTTCTCATTAAATCTTCCTTTCTTGCATAAAAAGAATGAATAACTAAATCTCCTAAGTATTACTCAAACCTTCACTTTCCTAAATATTCCATTGGAAATATTTTACTTTCTAATTCAAACAACATTTCGATTAATATCAAATCCAACTTTGAATATTTACTTGATCAAGAGATCTTTACCGATAATATTTCAATGTAAATCCAAATATACTTTCAATGAGAACCATATCTAACTCTGTGTATTTATGAATCATGGGAAATCTCTTTGTTTGTTTGTTTGTTTGTTTTTTTTTTTTGAATATCAATATCCCAATCAAGTGTCGCAACATATCTCAAATTGCTATATATATTGAAAAATTGATTCATTAACAATTTTTTTTTTTCAAGTTTATCAAATCATCCATCTCAAATTTCAATATAGTGTGCCATACATGTCAAAATACCGTGGTATAAATCTTCTGAACTCTTATATGAATATCCTCTTTCTAAAACTTCATCCATAATATCTTCACTTTCTTTAAAAACAAAAAAAATTCTAATATATATCATATCTCATTTTATATATCAACATATCTTCTAAATCTAGCAGCCTTCAAGACCAAATCATCTCCATATCTAAGAGATACTAACGTCTATTTTTTTTTTAGCAAAAAATCTTCAAGTTTTGATTAGTAAGCCATCTAACATCCGAATTCAAACTAATGTTATTATTACCTTTGAAAAGAATCTAGCATTAAATCATTTTCTAAACCTTCATCTTACCATAATATTTCATTGAAATATGCATTAGTTTCAAGTACAAATACATTTTGATAAATATCAACTCTAATTTTAAATTTTGCTTGCTAAAGGAATCTCACCTATAGTATCTTATTTCCCCTTCAAATAAAAGTAAAGTCTAACTCTACATCTTAACAAAATCATCCAAACCTATTCATTTCCTAATTTAAATGGCTCAATGTCTTATAATTATATACTTTCAGTTGTATGTAAATATGAGTATCTACAATTTTTTTTTACTCCTCGTTCTCATTGTTCGAACTCCAGTTTTTGACTAATGAGTTTGAACGAATTAATGGCTTGAGTTGCGATGCTCCTTTGAAGGAAGCATCGAGCAATTGCCAATAGTTGTTCTTTCTTTATTCTTGTTAGGAGTAGCTACCACGTTCAGTGATAAATTTATAAATTGCCATCGTAGTATTGTACTTTTAGTAGCAACTCTTTTTGTTTGCTTATTAATTTATTGATGGATGCAACATCTTGGATCTTGTTTGACAACAAAGGCTAGCTATGACTGTGTTGCACTAGGTTTGAGTTGCATTATGTGATCGCGCTTTACCAAATTATTGTATGTAAGTACTCCTTTTTTTCTTTTTCTTTTTTCTAAACTTGTTGTTGTGACTAAGCTTGGATGTATAATTATTTCAACATGTCACTCCTTGTGTAGTTATTAATGTAGCTATTCATTGTTAGGGGCAACGACTTTCTTGAAGCGAATAACTTTGCTCTTCCAATGTTGATCTTGCTTTGTTGATTTATCAATGAGAAATTCTAATATTCATCTACCATGTGTATTACTAGAATCGCATGTGATATTTCTTAAGCTTCTACTGCTTTCTAACAATACAACTCATATTAGTTTATGACTTTGATATCTTGTACACTTATAATGAGATTAAGTGCATCAATTGTTTGAATTAATATTTGAGGATTTTTGTTTTCTTTATTTCTTGCCAGTAAAGAATGGCAATTCTTATAACGATTAATAGCAAGTGCAATTCGCATGAACAATAGCTGCATGCATTTCCAATCTTCAATAACAAATCTGCATTGAACTTATCATATCTAAAGCAACAAAGTTGATCCCTTCCTTTATATTATATATATTTTTTTCAATTAAAATTTTCTCTTTGGCATAGATTCTTGTTGATCATTGCTTTGATCAATTGATAGCATATGAAAACCACTTGATTGACTTATGGATTCATCTTTTAATTAACTAGATCTTTAGATGTTTCTCTCAAATAATAGAACAAGTTAACTACTTCCATTTCTTTCTTCTCTCTCTCTCTCTCTTTTGTCCAAGTGATAAAAGCCCATCATTGACTTGAATTGATAAGAATGCATATGTGACTAGATCCCTGTACAAGTGGAAATCTCTCATCCCTTACGACAACTTATAAAGAAAGGGATACCATTCGAAAAGGGGTAACAACAAGAAGAGGCCATCCGGAGAATAAAAGAGATACTTACTTCTCCACAAACAATGACAATGCTTGTTAAAAGGTTATCAGTGACTATCTATCTGACATCCACTGATAAATCCATTGGGGTTTTACAAGCATAAGATTTAGATGTTAAGGAGTAACCAGTCTACTACTTAAGTCAATTTGTCTAAGGAAGTAAGATAAAGTACTTAGCTTGTGAGAAGCAATGCTTCATGCTGGTATATTCTATGTAGAAATTGCACCATTACTTCTTGGCACATAAATTTAACCTTATTGTCGAGCTCTATTTCAGTTTTCCTTAATTTAACTTATATTAAGCTCAACATGGTTAATATAAATTACTCGATATTAAATTAAGGAAAAGTATTTTTCTTTAAAAAATGCTTTGAAAAATATTTAAAAAAAATTTGAAGTTACTAACCAGTGAAATTGGTAAAAAGTGAAATTAGGGTTTTTAGATGGGAAAACCCTAATTTAGCTACTAATCTGTAAATATTCTAAAAATAATTTTTAGAAAATTAAATCAAAAGAAACCAAGTTTAGAGGCTAATCTATTAAGACTAAGTCATTATGTAAAGATAAAAAAAAACTAGTGGGTTATATTTTTTTATAATGTTTCTAAAAGTATTGTGATATATATAGATATGTAAAAATATAACTAAAATGAATTTTTAATGATTTTATATTACAAATTTTTAAGAAAAAGAAAAAAAGTTTTTATTTTATTTTATTTTTTAAATGATTGCCCTAGAGGTGCTTATCTTGAAAGGATAAGGTAAGCAATTAGAGGGCTTATCTTGAAAAGATAGGGCTAAGGATTAGGGGGCTCATCTTAAAAGGACAAGGCAAAAGAATAAGAGGCTCTTCTTGAAATGATGGGGTAAAAGGGAGCCTGTCTTGAAAGGATAGGGCAAAAGATATGGTGCCTATATTGAAAGGATAGGGTGAAAAATGGGGTGTTTATATTGAAAGGATAGGGTAAACCCACTAGGGGGTCAATTAACTTATTTTGGTTTGACAAATGATCCGAAGATAATAGATCTCTTTAAGATTTCAAACAAACTTCTTAATTCTCCTAAATATCTCTTTGAAGGACTTTAGGATCATTTTACCTAGGAATGGAGAATTTCGTAGATAGCAACCAATCGGCATACCTTATGTTGACTCCCGATATTCACTCATTCAGATAACAGTATATCACTAACGTATTTCCGTAAGATTATGCTTACTTCTTTCTTTTTTTTTCCTCTTTTTGTTTTGTGGTAATACGGCCTTCTTCGTGATTGAAACCTTTTGTCAATAAGTCTTTTAGCTAAACCATGCTCATATCTTGGTTCTACTTTTGTTGTCACCAAGTCTCAATTTCCACCTCTCTATGATTTCTAAAAAATAACTCTCTTTTCGAAAAACTAGATTAAATCATTAAGAACATTTGATTTTAATTTATTTATTAGTTTAAGTTCATTGGTAAGAGATTGGTGTATAAGTGTATGAGGCTAAAAAACATGGTAGATAAGGATTTATTGGTAAAGTGTTGGTTGGTTGATGACCATTTGAATTTGAGAAGATTCATGGATATCAACTTTACTTCTAAACGATGAATGATTAACCACAAACAATTCTCAAGAAAAATTAGAATCTTTATTGAACTTAGTTTTCATGGATAATACAATTTAACTGCATTTAAATTCATAAGTCCCCTTAACTTCAAGCCATCCATTTCTGTCAACACTAATGCACCTCTTGACAATACCCTTTTTACCACATAAGGGCCTTCATAATTCAGAGTAAATTTGCCCCTAGGGTCTTTTACATTAGCAATATTTTCTTCAACAGCAAATATCCTTCCTTGATGTACCTCAAGTGTACTTTCTTGTTAAAGGCTCGGATCATCCTTTGTTGGTAACATTGACTATGATATGTTGCTGCAAGCCTCCTTTCATCTAGGAGGTTCAAATGCTCCATTTGCTTCTGAACCTACTCTGCTTCATTGAGTTGAATTTTTGTTAGCATTAGGAACGAAGGTATTTCTACTTTCACCAGTAGTACCCGTTTTAGTTCCATATACCAATGAATAAGGCGTTGCACCTGTAGAGGTTTTAACTAAAGTTCTGTAAGTCATCAGAGTAAAGGGAAGCATCTCATGCTAGTCTCTATAAGCCATTACCATCTTCTCAATGATTCTACTAATATTCTTATTAGTGGCTTCAATTACCTTGTTCATTTGAGGTTGATATGGTGTTGAGTTTCTATGATTGATCTTAAATTGGTTGCAAACTTCAACCATCAGCTTGTTGTTCAAATTTGACCCGTTGTCTGTAATAATAGACTTAGGTACATTGTATCTTACAATGATGTTTCTTTTGAAAAATCTAACTACCACTCCTTTGGTCAACGTAGCATATGACACTGCTTCTACCTACTTGGTAAAATAGTTGATCGTGACTAGAATGAATCTACTCCCATTTGAAGTTGTTGGTGATATTGGACCAATCATATCTATTCCCTACATTGAGAAATGCCAAGGAGTCAACAACACATGTAATTCTTAGGGAAAAGCATTGATTTTGTTAGCATATACTTGACACAAATGACAATGCCATGCGTATTTAATATGTTATGATTCCATCATCATCCAAAAATTTCCTATCCCTGGCTAACGTATAACCATTCATATGAGGACCATAGACCCCTTCATGCACTTCTTTCATTAATTTCTTAGCTTCTTCTTCATCTATACACCTTAGCAATATTGTATTTAGTGATCTTTTGTATAATGTAGCTCCACTTAATAGGAAATGAGCAGCCAATCTCCTTAAAACTTTTCTATTTTTTCTATCAGCTTCATCAAGGAACTTACCCATTTGAAGTAACTTTGATATCATAATACCTCCTTCTCTTCAATGGTCAAACAAAAAGCTAGTCTTTCTTCTTCCTCAATTTTTAAGGGCTAAATTTTTATCGCATCCCTAACTTTCACAATTGATAGATGTATTTTCCCTAGCTATTCATGTATTTTCCCATTTTTTTGATGTATAGCCTAGTGTGGAGCTTTAGGCAGCCGGTCCCATTATATTTCTTGAATTCTGGAATTTTAAACTTTTTCAAGAAATCATCATCTTCATGCATTGGCAAATTGATCATTTCCATCTACTCAAGCTCGTAACCATTTCTCAGACTTTTATCTTCTTAGTCAACTTCTGCATAAACTTCTTTTCCATCTTTCGGTGTTTTTCCTCAATCTCTTTCCATGATGTCTCAGCATTTGGGATTGATTTTGCATCTTCCAGTTCAGGGGGAAAGGTTGCTCTTGCATTTCAATTTGGGTTGACTTGAGATGCTTGCCTGTCATTGAGAATTTTAATAACCCGAGTAAGAGCCTAAATTTGTTCGGCCATCTTGTTCATGTTTTCTTCCAAAGCTATGACTCTTGGGTTGGGTTTGGTTTGACTGATGTTTCTACTACCGTGATTTGACATTCTTGTTTTGGAACGAGTAAATATCGAGCTTCTAACCGAGTTTGCTTACTTGGGTGCTATTTTCAAAATCCTGTAGAGACTCGAGTTTAGACATTTTTGTGAACTAAAAGTTTTATTGTTTTTGTTGTTTTTTATTTTTTAAATTTTTTTTTCATTTATTTTATTTTCTTTCTATTTAAAAGGCAACTATCAAAGGTAAGAAATAAAAAAAATGAGTAAAACACTGTACAATCAATAAAGGTTTTCATTTAATGAAGCTACAAATTTATTAATAAATATGAAATCAAGCCTCATCAATGGACTTAAAAAAAAAAAAGGTCTCCTAACTAATCTTCCTAAAAAATCAAATCCTATATTTATAAGAGCCAATAGATCTAGCTAGGACGGGTTTCGTGGGATGAATATTACCTTGACTTTCCATATCTATACTATATAAAACATGAAATGACACAATTATTTACAATGAAGCTATTAAATTTACAAAAAGTCTACATATGATATTAATAATTTTGCAGCTTCTTCAAATTTTTTAAATTACATAGCCTTTTACTTACTAAGAGACAATGTATAAAATAAAACACATATAATAGAAAATTTTAAAAATAATTAAATAGAAACAAGCATTAGTAAATATATATATATATATATATAATACAATATGCTACATACGTGTATAATGTAATAGGGGCCAGTAATTAATAAATTATAGGAATTATTATAAACTCGCGGTTCGAAGAATACACTTGTATATAAGTGAATCAAAATAAGATTTTTTTTTTAAAATGAAGCTTGTAAACACTTATACATAAGGGTGCTAATTTTTTTAATTTCTCCTTTTTTTTTGTAAAAAGAACACCGAATTGGCCGTGGATTAATCAGATTTTTCCTATAATTTAAAAATGACTATTTCTTTCTTTTTTTTTTTAAAAAATGATATAAGAGGTTGGGGTATATGGGTCTCAAGCTTTGTAGCTTCAGGGATTTTTGGAGAAAAACCTAATAGGCTATATCAAAACCTGAGTGGGCTCGCCTATCACCGCTAAGAGAGGGTAAAGACTCCAACGACCTGAAGATTGCACAATGGCGGCCTGTCTTATGTTTCTAAGGTGGTCTAGGTCCGACCACATCTAAGCATACAAATGATTATTAATAAATAAAGCTCGCCTAGATCCCTAATATGAGCTCATTAGGCAAGTTTTTTTCTTAAGGCCTACATCACTAAAAACCAATTAGTACAACTATATTACAATATATAGACAAATGGAAAAAAAAAAAGACCATTAATTAATTTTTTATTTTTACATGGCTAGTCCATTAGCGTCCTTACTGGAGTCGCCAATTCTGTCGAGCTTTATTTTAGTTTTCCTTAATTTAACTTATACTAAGCTCAACTCACATAATATAAATTATTTAATATTAAATCAAGGAAAAAAATTTTTCTTTAAAAATTTTTTTGAAAAATATTTAAAAAAAAATTGGAGTCGCTAACTAGTAAATAAGTTTAAGGGCTAACCTATTAAGACTAAGTCATTATGTAAAGATAAAAAGACTAATAGGATTTATTTATTTATTTATAATTTTTCTAAAAATGTTAAGATACATATAGATATGTAAAAATATAACTAAAAAGAATTTTTAAAGATTTTTTATTACGAATTTTTAAGAAAAAGAAAAAAAAAAGTTTTTTATTTAAATTTTTTTATGTGATTGCCTCAAAGGTGTCTATGTACCTACTTATCAGGATTAAACTAATGTAGTTCTTTTTCAAAAAAAGATTTAGTGAGTGGATCTTTTTAAATTTGAAAATTGAGCCAAATTTATGTTTACTTAACAATTTATTTTTTATTTTTTTAAAACCTAAAAAAGATCTAATTTCACAAATCTGCTTTAAAAAAACTTAACTAACTAAATCTCTTAAAAGCTTTGGTTAAGATTATATATATATATTTTAAAAAAAATCATTACATGTCAAAAAACTATTTTTCTAATTTCTACATGCAAAATATACTTAGATACGTATCTTCTTCAAAGATACGGATTTTGGAGAAAAAATGCTACTTTTCAAATAAATGCAATTTTGGTTAAAAACGCAATTTAATTAAATTTATCAAAAAAATTGAAAATTATCTAAAAAAAATAGTAAAATAGTATGACAATTATTATTAAAAAAATATATAAAAAACTTATACCAAAGAAAAAAAATAGTAAAATAAATTGATTAACTAATAAGAAAACAAAATAAATAATTAAAGAAAATAATTTCTTTTATCACCTAAACCGATCGAATCATGCATGATCAGCATGTTCGTATTGATTGTACCACGATTGTTTGAACTATGTGGACTGCTCGTGAGTGTGTGATCGTGAAGTGTCAGTAGGCTATGTAAGGGACTATAGACAATTCAAAGAACTGGAGGACGTCGTGTGTGGGCTGTACGTGCTTGATCGATGTGTAGTAGACATGTGCGTCGTAAGTAGTTATATGTGTTCATGATCGTGAACTTGTGTGGTCATGCATGTGTATGATCAGGAGAGGGAGAGGATGTGAGAGTATGTGTGTTCATGAGGGAGGGCATGTTAGTGTATGAGCAGTATGTCGATCGAGTGTGTCAGTGTGTATGTTTCATGAGGGAGAGACATAAAAAAGAGATGAAGACGGCTGTGTGTGTATTTGTGAGAGAGAGATGAGGAATGATAGGTGTGCTGTATGTGTTGACTTTGTGTGCATGTCAAGCATATCAAGCGGTGGATAGTGTGAGCGAGTGTTTAGTGAATGAGGTAGTATGTGGTGAGTAAGTGGTCAGTAGTGCTTGTGAGTGTGTATGACTGTGTTTGTAAGTATGTGTTAGTGATCAGGTGCAATGTGTGTCAGTATAGTGGATGAGAGAGATGGTGGTGAGTAGTGCATGGGTGTGTAAGGGGTGGTGGAGTGTGTGCTGTACGGGCGTGAGTGTATGCTGTGGGGGCATGTATGTAGGCATTTTGTGTTGAAAATTGTGGGGATGTGTAGTGATCGTGTTTATGGAGTTGGTTGTTTGTGTTTTATGTTGGGGATTGTGAAAATGTGTCAAAGCCTTATAGTTGAATTACTATTTATAAGCCAGTAATTGAATATTTTGAATCTTTTTGAAGGAAAATTTAATCTTAACAAATGCTAGATACTAAAGATACCATAATCCCCAATTTAGATTCATTGAAGATTCAATCTAATTTCTAGAAACCTTACTTTGATTTGGGCTTTCTACCTTTAGGCTCGACTTAGCTTATCTTAGTTTAACCCAAAATACATGCTAACCCATTTAATAAATCTTAACTCTATTTAGCCCTAAATAATTTAGATAAAAATCCATTTTATATTAGACTAGACTAAAACATATCTTATTGAAGCTCGACTATTTAAGACTCAAAATTTATTAAATTGAATGTTCATTTTCAATCATTGTCCAATCTGACCATAAACGACTGACTCAACTTGACACTTCTACTATTATTATTTTTTCATTTTTTTCAATTTTCATTTTTTTATTATTTATTGTTTTCAAATCTATCCCAATAAGAAAAGAATCCTAACGGTAGCAAAAATGAGGTGTTTACACTTATCACTTCCTTATATCCATTAAAGTTATTATTATCATTGCCAACTCCATCAGGCATAATTGCAAAATGGTTACTTCTCTTATCGAAATTCGACATTACAATTATAATATCTAATGCTATCAAGTTTGAGGCCCTAGTAGATCTCTTAGGTCAATTTCCTACAACACATGGGATTCATACCCAAGACATGATTTCGATAGAGTTCCACGAATGACTTGTAAAGGCAGAAGTGGATGGAGAGTGGAAAGTGCTGCTTGATGGCTCTTTTTCTAACACTAGACAAGGAGCCGCAGTAGTATCGACATCTCTTAAAGGTTAGGAGATACCTTTGGCTTTTAAATTGGACTTCTACTGTACCAATAATAAAGCTAATTATGAAGTTCTCTTGCTTAGACTCATTTCTGTACAAAATGTTGGAGCGTCTCACTTATGTATACATAGTAACTTAATTTTGATTGTCAAACAAGCCAATGATGAATTTGCTCTTAAAGCGCCAGTACTTGTACCTTATAAGGCTGTAGTATAAGCTTTAGTTAGAAAATTCACTTCAGTGAAGATACAAATTAGATGCGATTGGTGTAAAAAATTGAGATTCAAGATTGAAGTGAAGATTTAATGAATTTGATTGAATCGGATAATGTCTTTTAGATTAAGTTTGCTTTTGAAAGATATGAATGATGATTAAAGATATAAGAAAAGTTTAAGAAGATTTACAATGATTCCTTTGGTCAATACTTGTGCAAAGAAGAAGGAAGTATCATGAAAAATGTGTGTGACTAGATTTCAATACCATGCTTGTGATTTCTTACCTTTGACAAGCACTTTTGGCAATAACAACAATAATTTAGTATGTAATTTCTATCTTACTTTTTTACAATTTTTTTTTAATTTTTAATTTGATCTTTTTTCTTTTTAAAAGTTTCTCTAATGGCATTGCTTGGCATGACCATAGATATGGTTAGACTTCTCTTTTTCTCTACTTAGTTCCTCCAATTCTTGTGATTTTCTTTTTCTTTTAATTATAGTAAATAGAAGATGATGGTATCACCATTGAAACAACAACTTTTGGAATTGTATAAAGTTCTCTCATCGTCAGTAGTGAATTTGGCTTGCATTAACAAAGTGTTGCGACTTTTGCAATTGGTTGAATTCAAATTTCTCCACTTAGAGAATAGAGTGATACTACACTCTTAATGACAAAAGTTATGAAGGACAACCTAAGTTGAAACACAAAAGCAATTAAATGGGAAGACTTGTTGGCACATTCATATAAGCATCACCCATTAATCCTAGGATCTTGGGACTAGTGGTTGTACGTGATTATCTTTAAAGACCCTTTTCGAGACAAGATCAACCACTGAGAGGTCTGCTAAACACCTCGTATTGATGGTAAGCTCTAATATATTGAGTATAAGCATTGTGTGTTGATCCTAAAGATACCATGAAGGGAGATTCAATGTTGCATTTCAAAAGTCAGAGTATCTAATTATTTTGATGAAGATCGAAGTGCTCCATGCTATTACCACTTCAACTCGATTGTGGTTCATACATGCGAGTGGAAGGGAAGTATGGTAAGCCTTCGCTTCTCGGTAGAGGTATTAAGAGTTTTTAGAGATATCATCGTAAAATATTCAACATTCAATACTACTAAAAGCATGGTTAGCCTTCCTCCAGTATTTGGATTTTTGTTTCAATTATTCTCTTTTTTTTGTTTTTTTCTTTTTAAATACAATGTTTATCTTATCTTGCTAACTTTCTCCCTTATTCTTACAGGTAGCAAGTTTCGGTATGCTTTAAGCATAGCAAGTAAGGCTTAAGAGGAGTAAGCCCCAACAGGCCTTATGTTTTGTAAGGTACCTTTCTTTCACATAAGATGGCATAACCTAGGTGGAATTCATAAGTGGTTTGATAGGAATAAGACCAATGGACACTTGACCCTGGCCCGAGGGTTAGAAAGCATGGGTAAGCAAATTCTTTCCTTAAGACTCACTATTAAGGAGTTTGAGTTGTTGCAATCTACCAACCTGATGCTTGGTAGAGCTGAACCTTCTTACACTCATCATTTGTCTCTAGTTGTTGACCTAAACTACACTCGAGTATTAGCTCGGCTCATCCGATCATCAGCTCAGCCAACTTAAATTTGAGCCATATTAAATATGTTTGAGGTGAATTCACCTTGGAAAAATAATTTGCTTAACTTGGCATAGTTGACCCACCACCCTAGCTCGGTACCTCGGCTCAACAGTCACCAACTTGAACTTACAGTTTATCTTTTTTGATAGAAAGTCACCCAACCATAGAGAACTACGTGCTTGAGAAAGCACATGACAAAATCGTATGTACAAGATACTCAATTTTGTTGTATTTTCAATTGTACTCTTTATCATTCCTTGTATGTTATTTCTTTAGGATATTACTTTTTTAGCCTTTTTCATTTTAGGTTGGATACCCTAATATTTCGAGTATAAATGCCCCATCGTATTGTAGCCATAAGGCATCTCATTATCATCTTACGTCTGCTATTGAATATTCTTCCTTTAGTGGACTTGCTTATAGCTTGTTTACTTTCTTCACGCTTATCATAATCCTTAAGCAAGGCTAGGTAGCGAATACCCTCATCAGACCATCTCATGCACCATAGTGAGTTGTGCTGTGAGTCTTGGGAAGTTTCCTGGTACATCATATCCTTGGAGCTATTCGTAGGTTTGCTTGTTTTACTCTTCTTATTGTTTTTGCGCATTTCCATCACCTTTTCAAGCTTTCTGTAAGCTTGGACACACCCTTGAGACCGACTTTGTTAGTCCTTAGAACTAATTCGTATCATCTTGGTATCAGAGTAGAGGTTTCATTTGAGTAAGTTGTATTTGAGTTTTTATGAAGTAGTATTTATTGTGGTAGTGTGTTGAGGTTGTGTGAAGATTCATTGAAGTGTTTGCATAAGTTAAAGGGTGTAGTAGTTGCTTTAGTGTATACTTTGTCTTGCCCTATATTGAACACCCGAGAACAGAGTAAGTTTTAGTTGGGTTTATTGTTCTTTGGAGGAATTGATGTGTTCACAAATTAGTTGAAACTTCATAAGGGAAAGTGTTTGTTTGTGTTGTTTGGCATGAAGAACTGTATTTGTTGTTTCTTAGAATTTGAGTTTGTTACTAAGTATATCAAAGAAAATGATGAACCTATGTATTAACATTGGAATTGGGGATGAGAATAGTGGTGTTGTCTACCATGGTTGATAGCCTTAAGGTACTCGTAGGGTTACATATAAATGGCTTCATGAGATGGCAAATCTCAGAGCTGATTTGACAAGAGGTGTTCATGCAATGGCTTATTGATAAGTTGAAGCTATGTAGAATACCCTACAAGTTGCTTGACCTGCTAGAGGATAGATCCCAGCTCGATAAGTTTAAGGTAAAGGAGTAGGAGGACAAGTTTGAAGAAGAATTGATTTAGGTGTTATGGATGATGATGAAGAAGAAGAGTATAATGAGGAAGAAGAGCAAGCTAAAGCATCCCGAGCTACCGACTGAGTAAAGCTTTAAATTCCGAGCTTCAATGATTTTGGGAGTATTGATGATTATTTGGATTAGGGAAAGAAGGTTAAGTGTGTTTTTGATTATTACTAGTACAAGGACTGATAGGCTTCGGGGTACTTACCCAAGCCGACTACCAAAATCGAGGTCTTCTACTTGCCAACTCATTTTGTCTGCTGAGCTGAATAACACTATTTCTTGTAGATAGAGTGTCGAGAAGCATAATGTCGAGACAACAACCGATCTTCGCCTATGCTTGAGTAATCACTTACTTAGCATCATGCTTGCCGATAGGCTGGGGTATCATGTTTCCAAGAGTTGCATTCACTCGGCTAAAATCTGTTGTCAACTTAGTGGCTGAGAGATCACTTTGAGTGTTGGATCCACTCGGCACACCCTGGAGAACTATTGGCAACTGACTTCAGAACTCGGCAACTATAGGTTGACCTCTCTAGTGTCTCAGCTAAACACCACGAGACTACCTCTAAGGCATGCTGAATGACCATATGCCGACTTCTCCTTGTGAAACGCATAGTTTTATATTTTTGTACTTATTTGTCTTTATTTTATCTATGGGCCCAATTCTTTTGGGTTTAAGGCCTTGTACACTATTTACAGTTTTGCTACTAGGGTTTAGGACGTACTATAAATAGTAGCTTTTGTAACAATGCATGGATAGACAGAAGATTAATGAAACCCCCAACCCCTAACCCCCACCCCCCTTTTAGAGTCTTTTCTCTCGAAAAGTTCTCTCTCTCCCTTACTAGCTCTTATCAATCCTTTTAGTAAGGATTATGGCAGGTAACCTTATTATTTGGATCGGTGTATTACATCCTGTGAGTCTTAGGTCTGTATGTGGTTCTACGGTGTGTCATGTCTGTAGAGTTAGTGTGTAGGATTGCTAAACCATCGACTCTCATTTACTTTTCGTTCCTTTTGTAGGATGGGACCCACTCCTACGGCCGGCCTTGTTTATCCTTGGCTTCGGACCGTATCAAGGACTAAGAGAAGGTGAAGATTACTATTGTTGAGTTTTCAAGATATGCTGTAATGTGGTGGAATAACTTCCAAATCATGAGAAGATGAGAAGGATATAGAGAGGTGAATACTTAGCCTGAGATGAAGAGGATCCTTAGAAACAAGTTCTTATTAGACACCTATTTGTAAGGCACTTTTGTTCAGCTTCAAGAGTTAAGGCAAGGAGGCTAATGAAATGATTTTAAAATTAAACCTTATCAAGAACCATCTTACACCAATGCAATTAAGAGGATAAGGTCATCAATCTAGAGAAAAAGGATACACTAATTTGTGCTTACCTCAGTTACACCAATTCATGGGTAATTGTTACCATTGATAACTCGTTTCCTTTGAAAGGAAGAGGGGTCTCAATTCTAGAAGCACATATTTTGAGTTGTAAGCAATCCAAGAAGAGATAGTTGAAGAAGTGAACATCTCCATCCCATCAAAAGCTAAAAGGAGAAGAAGCCATTACCTTCATTGAAAGCTTGTAAGAAGAAGCCCAAAAGGAGTAAATAGAGACAAAGAAAGAGAAAGGAAAAAGTGAGAAAAAGAGAGGAAAAATCCAAAAAAAGAATATCAAGAAAAAGGTAAAAGAGAAGAAAGAAAAAAAAAAAAAGAAGAGAAAAAGAAAAGAAAAAAGAGAAAAGAAAAAGAAAAGGGCATCAAGTTGTACTCTGTGAAAAAACAAGTTTGGAGCAAGTATTAGAAGGTGAAATCAAAGCTCAAAATCTTAAGGCACCTTTTAAAAGCCTAAAGACGCCTAAGCACATCAAGAAGACAAGGCTTACAACTTAAAGCTTAAGGGCCATCTCATTTTATGGGCCCTCCCATAACATCGCCCTTAATAAGCTCTTCCAATTAGAGGGAATGAATTATCATTGCTCATGAAACTAAGGACAAGCTCATTTTAGTTTCTCTTAAGAGTTCCTGACTTGTAAACTTAGGAAAACAATTCTTTCAAAATAGGCTTATTCATTAATATTTTTAAAACCATTAACCAAAAGCCTATATTGAATTACAAGTTTGAAAAAGACTTAGTTGATTGACCAAGGCATATCACTTGAAAAACATACCATAATTTTTAGGATTCAGAGTTAAGAGTGAAACATGAACTAAGAGAGTGAGGAAGCCCTCTTAAACTAAATAATTCAATAAGTGGGATACCCACTTCAAGACAAGAAGATGAAGACTTAAAATCCAAATCCAATAAGCAATGGTCATTTGCCCCATAATGAAGATCGAAGGCAATTAGAAGCTCGAAAAGAATGGCATGTAGAAGAATCACATCAAAGAGTTAGATGAGCCATGATAAAGCCCTATAAAATTTGAAGATGCGATAGAATTAAGAGAATAAGAGGCTAATTTAGCCCTTCAACCACAATTTTCGAGCATAAGCTCAAGTTTTAAATAATGTCTATAAAAGAGAAAATGACTATTAAGCAATGGGGAAAGCCCATTGTTTATCAGCAACCTCCAAAGCCCATAAGGCCTCTTACTTGTTAGCAATTTAGGCAAAAAAAAGAGAGTTTATATATATATATTTATATAGCAATAAGGGCTACAACCCTAATTTTGAAAAAAATTTATCAAAAATAAAATGCATAGGCCTAATTTAGGTAGTTACTTACCTTCGAAGGGAGTCATCTACTCCTATAATCAACCCTAGTAGCCAGGTTTTGGCCTTTATGGCCATGTCTTTATCAATATCCACTAGTTATGTCTTCTTCATTTTGAGATGTTTCCAGCAAATCCTCCATGTTTGATTAAAACTCATTGTACAACTTAATTTAAAATAGTGATTAGCCTATTCACATAAGTTAGATCACAGCTTCAAAAGTCTTCTTTCTCCAATAAACACCCAAGGTTAGTTTTGCTTAAGGGATTAGTCCTTAGTAACCACATCATGGGACACCCTCTATTTGTTCCTCCCCCCTCTTCCCCCTCCCTTTTTGATTAGCCGAATAAGTTTGAGCCCATTCAAAATATCCAAACTTCTTAAAAACTTCAAGATTGCCTATACGATAGAGTGCTGTTCTGTTCTAAAATTTCCCTGAATAGCTTGCTTGATGGAGCATTGTTCCATTTTCAAAAGTTTTTGAATCATTGATTGCCTAATTGGTGGAGTGTTACCCTATTCCAAGATTCCCATCAACTACTTACTTAGGGGAGCACTGTCCCATTTTCAAATTATTTGGATCACTTACTTAATAGAGCATTGTTCGCTCTCTTTTAGATTACTGACCCATTAGATGCCATCCATCCTTTTGATGATGAGAAAATCTGAGCGATTATTGAGTGGCTGACGCTAAGTAATGCTACTAAAGTAAGGAGTTTTCATGGTCTAGTCTTGTTCTATTGAAGATTCATTCGGAACTTTAGTTTTATAATTGCTCTACTAACTGAGCTGACCAAGAAAAACTTTGAGTTCAAGTGGTTTTAGAAAGCTCAAAAGAGCTTTGACGAGATAAAGTCTAGGTTGACATCCACCCTAGTACTTGCCTTACTAGATTTTAAGAACGTTTTTGAAGTGAAGTATGATGCCTCTAGAGTTGGCATTGGTGCTTTTCTAATGCAAGAGAGTTGACCGATTGCCTTAATTGCCTATTTCAATGAGAAACTCAAAGGAGTTGCCTTAAATTACTCGGCATATGACAAGGAGTTCTATACCCTTTTCCGAATACTATAGAATTGGTAACATTACTTGCTACCTAGAGAATTCATCATCTATACATACCATGAATCTCTTAAACATCTTTGAAGGCAATAAAAACTTTCTTGGCGTTATGCTGAGTGGGTTGAATTCTTGGAGTCTTTTTAGCTACGTCATCCAATATAAGAAGGGAAGTACCAATACTGTTGTCGACGCACTTTCTCGTCGATAAGTACTCATTACGGCATTACAAGCGAAGATACTTGGATTTGGCACCTTACTGGATCAGTATGAGCACAATTTGTATTTTAGGCTCTTATTGGCAAAGTGCAACATTGGAAGAGTTGTGGATGGATTCTATTTAAGCCAAGGGTTTCTAATGAAAGGCAAACAAGTTTACGTGCTGAGTGGTTTGGTTAAAGAGTTACTTGTCTGAGAAGCTCACGCTAGGGGTTTAGCTGGCCACTTTAGGGAGAAGAGAATGGCAGAGTTGTTGAGAGAACATTTCTATTAGCTTAAGATGATGAAGGATGTACATCGGGTTCATGAGAGTTGTGAGGTGTGTAAACATGCAAAGGGTAGAAAAGAGCCATATGGAGAATAGATACCTTTGCCTATACCTGAGTGACCATAGACCAACCTAAGCATGGATTTCATGCTCGGCCTACCCCGAACTCTAAGAAGACATGACTCTATTATGGTAGAGGTCGATTTGTTTAGTAAGATGAGCCACTTCATTCCTTACCATAGAACTAATGATGCTTTTTCTATTGCTAACCTCTATTTGTAGGAAATTGTGCAACTACATGGAGTGTCAAGAAGTATTGTGTTTGATTGTGACTCAAAGTTCACGAGTTTCTTCTAGAGAACCCTGTGGAAGAAGCTTGACACGAAGCTTGACACGAAGCTCATGTTCAGTACTTCTTGTTATATGTAGACAGACAGCCAGATGGAAGTTGTAAATAGGATAGTCGGCAACCTTCTGTAAGCTGTTGTTAGGAAGAATCTACATGATTAGGATCTATGCTTGCCCATCATTGAGTTTTCTTGCAATCACTTCACTCACAGCTGAATAAAGCGGACACCATTTGATGTTGCCTATGGATTTAACTTGAACTTATTCTTAGATATGGTTATTAGTCCGGCCACCCAAGGAGAAAATCAGTTTGGCTTGCAACGCGCCATGGAGTTCCAGAAGTAGCATCAAAAGGTTGCCAAATAACTGGCTAAGACTATAGCTCGATAGAAAGAGCAAGGAAGTTGAGGAAGGAGGCAAGTCATTTATACTCTCGAGGACCTTGTTTGGATCTACCTTAGTAAAGAACATTTCCCTGGAAAGAGGACGGATAAACTATCCCCCAAGTCAGATTAACCTTGTAGGATCCTTAGGCTATCAATGATAACTCCTATGAGATTGAGTTGTTTGACAGGTTTTGGTGTATTTGTTACCTTCAATGTCGTTGACCTAACGCCTTATTTACTTAACGAAGAAGAAGACCAAGATTTGAGGACAAATCTTCAACAACCTTAGGGAGTTGATGGATTACCAACCTCTGGCCCTCTTACTTACGTGTGCCTTTGAGGTCTCTAGTCTCTCATTAGGAGGATTCTCTCTCATCAGCTTATCGACGATGAGACATAGCATGTAAAAGAATAGTGAGTGAACTCCTTGAGTGCTCGGTTTGGGTTTACCTTGCTCTGTCTTGTCCCTTATGCCAATGGCAACCACTCATTTATCGAGGTTGATCTGCCGAGTATCGAGGCCAAAACCTTTACACATCAAGTCTTGCGTTAATCACTTAGACCTTCGAGTGCCAAAGCTTAGGCCCTTATTCGATGGATACTTCTCTTTCGGCCTACCATTACTACATAGCGGCATTCTTTATTCATCCCAACAACTCTTAATGCTGCTCATCTATAGTCGCCACATCATGACCTAGCTCAGCAGTTATGCCTAAAGATTCCTTAGTACAAACCTATTGATGAATTGCCACCTATCCATTTTCTGACATAGTACTATTTTTCCCTTTTTGTCATTTGTCCTATTTACCCATTACATATATACTAGGAATCTCTTTTTCCATTTATTCTTTTTGTAATTTCCCTTGTTAGTAATGTTGCCCTAGGGACTTACTATAAATAGTCCCTCTTTGTTTGTAGTCAGATCATCAGACATTCCTTATAGATATTGAATACACTTTGGTTTTCGTGAGATATTTCTCTCTAAGTACAACCCTTTTACACTCTTATTTAATCTTGTTGAGTAGCTTGAGATTAGTGGCAAGTGGACCTTGACATCAGTTTGTGTCTCATATCAAGCGAAGTGTCGAGTCGTGTTGTATTCGTTGGTGAGTTACCTTCTTCGAGTAGCTTCACGTAAGCTACTGTGTGTTATAACTCTTTCATCTACATTTTCTTTGTTATTACAAAGGACCCACTTAGTTGCTTTCTTTTTCGCGGTAAGCCTCAGTGATTACTAAGCTTCTAGGCACATCAGGATATCTCGTAAGGAGTACTAACCCATAAAATTCCTTAAAAGGTAGAATGTCTTATAGGAGCCTTGACTCATCAAACACTCTTAAGGAAAGAATATCTCATTAAAAGGGTCTCATTTAAATAGATCGTAAGGAGATCTTTTTGCCTTTTAGACAACCTTAGTGTTGTCATAAGATATGATATCTTGCTAAAAGGTCTTGTTAAGATAGATTGTAAAGACTTTACCCATAGATAAACTTAGCGTTATAGCTTTTTTAGGAAAAGATATCTCATCAAAAGGGTCTCATTAAGATAGACCATAAGGAGCTCTTTTAACCTTTTAGATAGCCTCAGTGTTGTCGTTTCTGTTGGATAGGATATCTCACCAAAAGGGTCTTGTTAAAATAGATCGCACGGAGCTCTTTCTACCTTTTAGAAAGCCTTCGTGCTATCATCGTTTTGGATAGTATATCTCATCAAAGGGTCTCGTTAAGATAGACCGTAAGGAGCCCTGTCCTTAAGATAGCCCCATTGCTACCACTCTTTTAGAAAAGGATATCTCACCGAATGGTCTCATTTAGATAGATTGTAAGGAGCTCTTTCGCCTTTTAAACAACCTTAGTGTTGTCATTCCTTTTAGATAGAGCCAAAGGGTCTCATTTAGATGGATTGTAAGGAGCCCTGTCTTTAGAGGGCCTTAGTGCTATTGTTTCTTAGGAAAGAATATCTCGTTAAAGGGTCTCGTTAATATAGATCACAATGAGTTTTTTCCGCATTTTAAACAACCATATTGTTGTCGTTTCCTTAAGATAGGATATCTCGCCAAAATGTATTGTTAAGATAGATTGAAAGGAGCCTTATCATCAGATAACCTTGGTGCCATTACCATTTAGGAAAGTATTTCATCAAAGGGTCCCGTTGAGATGGACTCTAAGGAGATATTTCCAACTTTCTCGATTGATAGCTTGTTAAATGGGTGTGATTTATAGGTAGCCCGTTGAGATGGACTCTAAGGAGATATTTCCAACTTTCTCGATTGATAGCTTGTTAAATGGGTGTGATTTATAGGTAGCCCATTTCACCTCTCAAATGATACCATCAGCAATCTTTTCTCAGATTCTCCTCTTCCCGTAGTAGCAAAAATGGAGTCTTTTTTTGGTCTTTATGGTAAGGTTTTCACTAAACTTCATCATAAAGAGAGGTAGTTGTAGATACCTTATTTTTACTCTCTTTAGGTCTATCTTTAATTTAGAATTCCTTAATTTTCAAAAAAAAGGAAAAATACTAAAAAAATAGAAAAATTAATAAAATCTAAAAATATTGAAAAAATGAAAATATATAAAAAAGAAAAAATAGAAAATGCAAAAAAATTAAAAAATAAGGAAAAAAAAGAAAGCCTAGAAAAATCTAAAACATAAAACAAATTGTAAAAGTCATAAAAAAAAGTGTGTAATTGTCCATCTAGGTCGATTTAAGGAAGAAATAATTTTTGGAGGTCAACATTGTCTTCTAGAGTCAAAATAGGTATATGCGATTTGATTGAATAAGGAATATTGAATAAAAATGAATATTTTTTGAAAATCAAAATTTTCTAACCCAGTTCAGACTACTCATTTTGAAATATTTTGAAACTATACTTATTAAGAACATCATGGCCTCAAAATGCACCTCAATTAGAG
Source organism: Lumnitzera littorea (assembly GCA_024138015.1). Taxonomy (NCBI): domain Eukaryota; kingdom Viridiplantae; phylum Streptophyta; class Magnoliopsida; order Myrtales; family Combretaceae; genus Lumnitzera; species Lumnitzera littorea. The sequence goes on along the minus strand of JAMXBB010000004.1, from coordinate 75,400,104 downwards.
TTAAAACGAGCATTTTACGGCCATCAAATTTCAAATAAAAAGCTGAATATGAGTAAAAATTGAGATCCTAATTCGGCCAAATTAGAAAAATTTTGAAAATATTTTGAATACATGTTTATTAGACTCCACATTTATCAAAAAGTAAAGTGTAATTTTTTAGATTTTTAATAATTAATTAGGTCTTATTTAGGGTGTTTTTAAGGAAAAAAAAAGAATTGAAATTGAAAACAGTGTCAAGGAGTCAGTAGATAAAACGGGAAAAAGAAAAAGAAGAAAATGAAAAAGAAAAACAGAAAAAGTAAAGAAAAAAAAAAAGAGGGATAGGTGACATGACATGGGTCACCTTTTAGTAATGATATATGTCATCCATCTTGAGGTACCATATGGCACTTATTTTCGGGTGCCATGTGCCACTTGGTTGACCAAAGTTAAGTCTCTCTCTTTCTCTTCCCCATGCATCCTACATGAAAACAACCTTCCAATTCCAATTTCTCTTGAACTTGGCAAGTGTACTTAGGTATTTTTTACTCGATTTCACCCACTTTATGGTCACTAAAAAATTTGGAAAAATACGGAAATGAATGCTTGGAGAGTCTCCTATCGGAAAGGTCTAGATTTCTAATTTTCATTGAGGAAAATAAGAGAAATAGGAAAGGGAAAATCGGATGTCCAATAAATGCCTAATCATACATCTTTGCTTATTTTAGCAAAACTAAAGATTCTTTTTGCAAATTAACGATACAACCTAACATAAAACAAGTAAAGACATCTTTTATGGGCTATGTACACTTTCAATTTCCATTATTTTTTGCAAAAACATGTCCAAATTAGACAAAATAATGGAAAGAACCAGGATACATTTAAAAAGTTGCTTGATCAATAATGATTTAATCTTTTCCCAATATGGATGTTTTTTGGGGAGGGATCACAACTTGACACTATAAATGGGACTCCTCTCTATACATTCAAAAAACTTTGAAGCATTGAGAATCACCACATTACATGTAATTGATAGTTTCTTTATTTAGGTGTTCATAATGTTAAATCCATTCACTCTCTTTGATTTCTCTCATTTTAGGGCAAATCAATCCAAGATAAAATACTAAAACATTTTACATTTATCCTAGAAGAAAGTGTAGTGGGTGGCTTGTTTCAATTTTGTGGTTGAAGGGAATAATTTAAATTTGACTTAAGTGTGATGTTTTTAAGATTTGTTCATAACTAACTTAAAGTTTTATTGATATTATATGAGATAGGCTTGGATTTTCTAGAAATTGGCATGAGGTTTTCGTAGAATAGCCTCTCGGGAGTTAAGAGCCATTGGCCCCACATCATGAATTGGTCAAAACCAACCCAAACTGGCCATCGGTTTCTTGTGCGCGTGAGGTAAGTTTTCCTCCCTTTTTGTATTGCATTGTTTGTTGATTAAAAAAATTAAAAATATTCGAAAGTTCTAAAAGAAATTAAAAGATGTGTTTTGATCTTTTGTGCTTATGATTTCACTTGAATAGTGTGTTTTGTATGATATTTAATGTATTAATTAATTTTCATTTGCTTTATGTTATGCTTGTTGATTTTTTAGTTCATATGCTAAGATTTTAGATACAATGAGCAGTGTGTTTGCATAATTAGACTTTAATAAATAAAAAAGATAATTTGTGTTTAGGCTTTAATAAATAATTGGCATGATTAAATTTTATTAAAATAATTAGCATGTTTAAGCTTTAATAAATATTATGCTTAGTATTTAACATGTTTATATTTTAGTTAATAATTTGTTTCAATGAATAAATTGGAACTAGGAATACCACTAGGCAGGTTATTATATAGTTTTTGACCTGCTCGACCCCTAAAAATCCTATAGGGTTTTCAAAGTGGTTCTCAAGCCTTACGGGGTTTCAATTCAAGTTTTAGGATTTAGAAAAAACTTGATCAAAAACTTGAACCCAATTAAAAATAATAATATATACATTTATGATATTAGTAATTTAGTATTAGCAGTAAATAATAAAATATAATAATTAATAAAAAATATTTTTGTTTCTTTCATACTTTATCTTTTAAAAAATCTTGACCCCATCTCTTTCTCTCTCTCAATATTTCTATGACTCTTTTCTCTTGCTTTTACTCTCTTTCATAGCTAGTCGGCCACATTCCTCAATCCTTACCTATCTCCTTTGTATTAATCTTGCATTAATTTAAAATAAAAAGAAGCTGGTTCAGTCTTAAATAACTATACGCCATTTGTTTTATTATTCAAAACAAAACCATATGCTATTTGCTTTATTTTTTTGTGTACACCCACAAATTATTATTTTTTTTTAAATTTTTTTTAGTATTAGTGGATCGAGTTGGGTTTTTAATAGGTATTATAAAACCCTATAGGGGTGAGTTCTAGAAATAGGATAAAAACCTTATAGGATATCTTGTAGGGTTTTGGGAAGCCTCATAAGGTAGCAAGTTGAGTTCGAGTTTTACAAAACCCGTTTTGAACCTACCCTAGTGGCATCTCTAATAGGAACCTCATAGTCTAATAATTAAATTAGTATTTTGACAAGTTTAGTTGCTAGCATTCCAATAAATTAACATGTTAGGTTGATAAATTTACATATTATATTTGATTTGCATGATAATTAGCTCACATGATTTGGTTAATTTCTATATGTCTTAATAATTGTTGTGATTTGCATGTGTGTCTTATTAATGTGTTTTACCATATCTAAGTAAAGTTGTTTTATAAAGATGGGGTTTCTTCCAATTTTCTTTTTTCCCGCAAATAAAATGTTTTTCATAGATTAAAAAATAAACTAGTCTTTTCCAAAGTTTAAGAATTTTTTTGTAAAAGTTTTCAAAGATGGACCAAAAAAACCCATTTTTTTAAAAATTAATAAAATTTAACAAACTTAAAGTGAAAAAAGAGTTTTAAAAAATAAAGTAAACCAACAAACTAAAAATTTTTAATTAAGAACTACGTGAGCTTGACTTCGCTTTGTAGGTAAGTAGGCATTTTGAGCAGCCCAAAATAGTAAATATTTTTAATTTTTCTCTTTTTCTTTTTTAAATATAAAAAGCCCAATTTATTTGAAAAACATATTTAAGGCCCTTTAAGTGATATCATAGATTTCTTTTATGGAAACTGCTTAGGTTTTAATAAGTTAGCCTTCGAACCCAATATTTTTTTGTTTCTATTTTTCTAAAGGTTTTTTTAGAAAATCCATGGCCCAGCATTAGGAATAATGGTCCATCTAACCATGGGTCCTAATTTTACTTTTTTCTCGATTTTGATTAGGTGGCGACTTTCTTTTCAATTTTTTTTAAATTTTTTTAAAAGACAACCTTTTCTCAATCTGGTTGAAAGATTTTTGTTAAATGAGTTGGGCTCAATATAAATCGATTAAGAAAAAAGAGATAGAATTTTCAACATAATAGCTAGAAGCAAAAACACATATCCTTAAGCCTCATAGCAAGTTGATGGTTATAGGTCACCACCACCACTACCACCATAATCATTTACTCCACTCGCTCTAGTTGCTCTACTCTTTGAGTTCGAGCAACTCAGGGTAATATTCCACCAAAAGATTGAAGTAAACCATAGGTCTCAAGAATCGAATGCTACTCTTTATAGGGAAGTTGCTATCTTAAAAAAAGCGTAAGAAAAACGTTGCTAGGAAGAGCCTACAATCAATTCGTCTATGAGACTAAGTAGACGAAGCATGAGCTCTATTCTAATACCTAATGCGAACCCTATATACCCAAGCGAATGTGTTCAAACTAATCGTTGTCCTCCTGAGAACCTTCGCAATCGTTTAAATGCTAACCGTAGTAAGGTGCACATGTTAGGTGAGCAGTTAGGAATGAGTAAAGTGCCCAAGGATCTCTCCTTACGATGTTCCTAAATGCTATTCGAGGACATGAATGTCTCAGAGCTGGATGAACACATTTGCCCTACTTCTAGCATGTGCAATCAAAAGAGGGTCGAGTCCTTGGTCTGTACTTCATAACCAGGCAGTGTTCAAAGCTCATTTTGGCCTATCATCTTCGACGAGATGCTTCTACAAGGTGTCAGGCTACCATACTTGAACAACTATGATGGCTTGGGCAACTGTAACGACCATGTTGTAGATATCTCATTTTTGCCTCTTGTATTTTTAGATTTTTTTTTTATTTTTATAAAAGGGTCTTAATTGAAAAAAAAAAAATAAAAAATACATAAAAAAATTAGTAGTTTTAGAAAATTAAAAAAAAGAGAAAGAGAAAAAAAAAAATTTAATTACTTAAGAAAAAAGAAGAGATTTTTAGAGTAGCAAAAATAATGAAGACTTGGATATTTTTCTTTTGGGTTAGGTTTAGTCTTATTTAAATTAGAAGCAAGTTAGATTAGTATTATTTGCAAAGAATGCAAGGGTACGGGCCAATGGCCCATTAGTTAAACATTTTGACTTGATAGTAGGAAGAGGTAAAGGTCAAAGGTTCAAATCTTGCAAGGCACATGTTGTGCCTTTTGCTTCTTTTTGACGTGTAAAGGTTACATGGTAGGTCTTTATTAGACTACCCATCTTCCTGGACACGTGTCTTATATAAACTGGTCCATGTAGTTGAGATGGCACCATGTTAGCAATCCTTTTCCCTTGATTTCTCGTGTGCACTCTAATTGACCCCCTCGCTTCACCTTAATTTTTCATGTGATTTTCACATTTAAATACACAAATTAATGGACAATTTCTATTCTCCACATGACCTATTTTGAATTAAATTCCAAATTGAGTTTAGATCCATATATTTAGGGGATGAAATTGATTGAAAAGAATGGAAAAGCTTAATTTCCACTACTACCCACTCCATATCCAATCTCTAAAAACCATTACCACTAACAAAGGCTCCTCTCGAAACCTCCTATCTCTAATAAGAAACATACAAAAATGCTTTCCCCTAATTATTTTAGTGTCCAAATCGGCTTGAAGTGAGCCCTGATGACCGTCGCTATGACGTTCTCTATTCATAGTCACGTGTAGTGTACGTGTAAGGTTGGTTGACCAGGATCTAACTTGGATACTCGGCCTACTCCATTCCTTAACCCGCGTGTAATCCTAAAACCAATTAGGTTTAACTTTTTTTCTTCTTTTTTTCCTTTTCTTTTTCCTTTTTTTTCCCCTTCTCTTCTTTGTTCATTTTCATTTTATTATAATAATAATAAAAAATCATCAAAGAAAAAGAATAAAAAAATTATTTCTCTTTTTCTTTATAAATTATAAAAAAATAAAATATTTTCCTCTTATTTCCTTTTATTTAGCCAAATTTTTCAAAAAATCATTTTATTAGAACAAATGTGTGTTTTATCACCTAACAAAACTCATTTTTGTTAAAAAAAATTAAATTAATAAACCCTTTTGAAAATTAGGGTTTCTTTAAAATTTTTTGAGAAAATAAAATAATCAAAATTAAAACCCTTTTAGAAATTTTTCTTAAACAAAACAAAATGGATAAAAAATGTAAACCTGACTATTTTCCAAAATAAAAGAGATTAACACACTAAAGTTTTACAAAAATGAACTATGGAAAGTTTGATCTTAAGTAGTAGGTATGCAGGCACTCGTAAACAATTACGTGGCAACTTAAAATAAGGAATTTTTTTTTTTCATTTCTCCTTTTGTAAATAAATTTATTTTCTTATTTGCATCTTATTTTTGTAAATATCATTAATTTTCTTTAATTATAAATTAGAGTTCATCTTTAATATTAAAAAGGGCTATTTTGAAAAATAGAGTTAATCTCAGAAGGTTAAGGTGATACCCATTTAGGGTTTAATAGGTTAATCCCTAGATTTAAAGTTCTTTGGTTTTTCAAAAATGATTTTCCCACATATTAGTAGCTATGTTAGAATCAATCCACTCAATTGATTCTAATTTAACTTTTTTCCTTACCTCAATCGGGTGGTGACTCTAATTTTTTTATTTTCTCAGGAAAAACCATATTTTTCTTAACTCTTAGTTGAGGGTTTATATTGAAGGGGCATTAGGTTCAACATAAATTGAATTAAGGAAAATAAAAAAAAAAAACTGAAAAATTTAGGCTCTATAGCTTAGTAACTTGTGTCTATGCTGACCAAGATGAAGTAATGACACTATTACTAAGGTGAGTGTTGAGCTCCTTATCAAGCTCCAAGGAAAATTAGAGAGAAAATTTGTTTCACAACCATGCGAGGATAGTTGTGCATCATCATTATGGATGGAGGGAGTTGTACTAATGTAGTTGCACAATCCTTCTTGCATAAGTTAAGAATACTAACCTTTAAGCACCCCTGACCTTATATGCTATATTAGGCACATGCTAAAGGGTGCTTTGCACATTATTGAGCAAGTAGTTGTACCCTTCAATATTGGGAATGTATACAGGGATGAAGCGGTATGTCATGTCATCCTCATGGGAGCTTCGCATTTGTTGTTAGGGAGTACTTGGTTGTTTGACCAACGTATCACTCATAATGGATACAAGAACACCTATGCTTTTACTATGGATGGAAAGAAGAATGTGTTATAACCCATGATCTTAACCTAGGTGAATGAGATCTATAATCATCTCACCCGAGCTAATAAGAAGAAAGCATTATTAATGAGTCGAAGAGAGCTTTGAGTTGTTGAGAAGGCTGATGAGCCTATGTTCCTATTGATTAGAAGAATGATGGGAATAAGAAACTTAGAAGATGTACCCGAAGAGGTTAAAAAATTGATAGATGAATTTTTTGACTTATTCCTTGAAGAGTTGCCTAAGAGATTGCCCCTAGTTTGAGGCATAGAACACTGTATTGATTTATAGCCAAGCACAGCCCTATCAAATTGACCTACTTATAGAATGAATCTTAAGAAGGCTATTGAGTTGAAGAGATAAGTAGACGAGCTAGTAGAATGAGGCTATGTGAGAGAAAGCATGAGCCCTTATGCCATACCAACTCTACTTATTCCGAACAAAGATGGAACTCAACGCATGTGCATCTATAGTCGAGTAATCAACTACATTACTATTAAGTACAGATACCCCATATCAAGACTCGATGACTTGTTATATGAGTTACATGGTGCTTAAATATTTTCAAAGATTGACTTGCAAAGTAGTTGCCATTAGATTCGTATGAGACTAGGTGATGAATGGAAGATTGCCTTCAAGATGAGGAATGGTCTTTATGTGTAGTTGGTCATGCCATTCGAACTTACAAATGTTCCAAGCACATTTATGAGGCTTATGAACTACATAATGTGTCCATTGATTGGAAAATGTGTAGTTGTGTACTTTGGTGATATATTAGTGTATTGTGCTAATCTAGCCAACAATGTAGAACACCTCTGAGCTGTTTTTGACATAATTCGTGTTGAGAAGTTATTCGACGACTTAAAGATGTGTACATTTTGCCAAGCTGAAGGTGTTTTCCTTAGCTATGTTATGTTTAGAGAAGGAATCCAAGTCAATGTTATGAAAGTTCGAGCTACTCTAGAGTGACCAATGTTGAAGAACATTAATAAACCTCCTTCACTGAGCTAATGAAAAAGAGTGATGGATTTCTATAGATTGATCGAGCTAAGACGAGTTTTAAAGAGATCAAGGCAAAACTTACCATAGCCCTTATCCTAGCTTTGCTTGATTTCAACAAGCCATTTGAGTTGGAATGTGATGCATCAAACATTAGTATTGGTGTTGTACTAATGTAAGGGCACCGATTTGTTGCCTATCATAGTAAGAAGCTTAGTGGTGCTAAGCTAAACTATTTTGTGTACAAGAAGGAATTATATTCCTCTTTTCAAGCCATCATGGTATGGAAACACTATTTATTATCTTGAGGGTTTATCATTTATATGGATCATGAATCCTTGAAGCACTTGCGAAGTCAAATGAAGCTCTTAAAATGGTAAGCTAAATGGTTAGAATTCATGGAAGGACACTCCTATGTGATCAGAGATAAGAAAGGTAGTGCTAATGTGGTCACTGACTCTCTATCACATTAGCATGTCCTATTGACAACCCTATAGACAAAGTTGTTGGGATTCTCCTACATTGTCGAGCAATATGCTTAGGACTCGCACTTTAGTCCTATACTTTTGAAGTGTTGAGATGGAGTAGTTGTTGGAGGATATTATCTAAAAGATGGATACCTACTTAAGGAGAGAAGATTGTGTATACCCTTCTATTCTATGCGAGAGCTACTAGTTAAAGAAGCACATAGTGGTGGTTTATCTGGGCATTTTGGTAAGATCAAAACTGCTAACTTATTGAGGAAGAACTTTTACTAGATTAGTATGAAAAAGGATGTACACAAGGTAGTATGCAATTGTGCTATGTGTAAGAGGGCTAAGGGAAGGAAGGAGTCATATGGAGAATATATGCCCTTATTAACATCTACCTCACCTTAGGCTAACCTTAGCATGGATTTTATCCTAGGATTGTCTCGGACATCTAAAGGGAAGGATTTGGTCCTTGTAGTAATGGATCGCTTCTGCAAGATGGCACATTTCATTCTGTACCATAGAACTAATGAAGCTTTATATATTGTTGATTTGTTTTTGCAAGAAATCGTTCGCCTCCATGGAGTTTCGAAGTTTATTGTTTCAGATTGGAATAATAAATTACTGAGTTACTTTTGGAAGACACTATGGAAGAAACTTGGCACCAAACTTATGTTCAGCTTGAGTAGTCACTCATAGATGAATGGCCAGATTAAAGTGGTGAATAGAACACTTGGTAATCTACTTTGAGTCCTGATTGGTAAGAATCTAAAGGATTGGGATTTATGCCTACCCATTGTGGAGTTCGCCTATAACCGAACTGTCCATAGTACCATTGGGAAGACCCCTTTTGAGATCGTTTATGGTCTCAACCCCACTATTCCTCTTGACATGATTGACACCCTTACAACCATAGAAGAAAACTAGTTTAGAGTTGACTAAGTTCATGAACTACATAAGCTATACCAACATGTGGCTAAGAAGATCGCTAAGTTCAATGAACACTAATACGTAATCGGTAGTAGAGGTTGTCGAGTAATTTCCTTTAATCCAAGAGAACTAGTATGGATCTACCTCAATCAAGAGAGGTTTCCCGACCTCTGGAAGAACAAATTGTCACTTAGAGTTGATGGTCCATTTAGGGTCTTGAAGAAGATCAATTACAATGCTTATTAGATCGAACTACTTGAGGACTACAACATCTCTTCCACATTCAATATCTTTGATGTGATTCCCTACCAAGCTGAAGACCCTAGAGCTAGCTTGCTAAAGGAAGACCCTATAGATTTGAGGCCAAATCTCTTTGACCCCAAGGAAGATAATAGGAATCAACCCTTTAGACCCTTTACTTGGATCTGAGCTAGAGGATTACAAGGACTTACTCATTGAATACTAGCTCGAGAACCACTGAAGGACGAAGATTTTATCACTCACTTAGGATTATTGCACTTTAACTGACCTGAGTACCGAACCTTAATGCAAATCAACACGATATTCGAGCTACCAAGCACCTAGTACTTATTTAAGCTAAGTTACTGAGCTACCAAGCTACCTAGCTAGAAGAAAACTTGGATAACTTAGAAAGTATAAGCTCAAAATTGATGTAGGTCAAGTTGGCCCCAATCTATGGCTTTCCTCTAATCTCTTTTAAGCTATATCTTACAAACACTGAGTTGCCTTAGGATCTATTTCAGTACAACCAACTATGCTGTAAGCCCCTAGTCGTCCTTTAACATGTGTCTTCCAACACAACATTATAGGAGGATTTTTTACTTTTCCATATAGAATATTCATTGCCATTTTTACCCCTTTTAGGCATGTCTTAGGAATCTTTTCTTACATTATCCAATTTATCTTTTCCATGTATGCATTGTAACCTTAACGGGGCTAGTATATAAACCACCATTTTCTTATACGTAGTATTAGATATCATATTACATTAGTAGATTGCAAGTTTCCTTTATAGAGTAACCTTAATGTACTCTCTTTACTCTTTTAACTCTTATTTATTCCCTTTAACAAGGAATAGTGGTGAATGACCCTAGTTCGGCATTCGTATACCATATCGAGTGTTGGATTAGGTTGAGTATGATCAATTGGTTTGTCATATTCGATTGGTAGCTGCTTGGATTTGTTAACCGCCCTTTTTATTTTTATTTTTTCATTCGTTTTTATCCATTGTGGTGCTACTCTATGTGTATAGCCTTGAGACACATCCCTAGGTTTTCAAATTGATGCTCATTTAGGGTTGTTAGTCATTTAATAATGTTATCGCCTAGATTAGTTAACTTAGAGGAGCACTACTAGGTTTTGAAACTGATGCTCATTTAGGGTTGCTAGTCTTTTAGTGATGCTTCTGCTTATAATAGTCAGCTCAAAAGGGCACTATTAGGTTTCAAACCAATTGCCATAGCTAACTCAGAGAGCGCTACCATTTTAGGGTTCTTGCTAGACTATAGGGGAGCTACCCTCCAATCAATATCTTTTTAGGGTTCTTGCTTGCTCACAGGGGCGCTACCTTCCCTTTAATATCTTTTTAGGGTTCTTGCTAGCCTATGGGGATGTTACCTTCCATTGAGCATCATGTTAAGGTTCTTGTTAGTTCATGGGGGCGCTACCCTCCATTTAGTATCATTTTAGAGTTTTTGCCAGCTTATAGGGCACTAACCTCTATTTAGTATTATTTAAGGGTTCTTGCCAACTCATAGGGCACTACCCCCATTTAGTTCTTGTTAGCTCTTAAGGGGCCCTTCACTCAATGTCACTTTTAGGGTCTTACCAATTTTGAAAGTGCTTCCCTTTCTTCAGGAACTTTTAAGGTTATAGCTAGCTCTTAGGGTGCTATACCATGCTAAAAGACCTATTCTCATGTCTTAGTAAGCTCTTAGAGCACCATCTTTCTCTTTGAAATGATCATTTAATTTCCACAAACCCCTAATGCATCGGGCCTAGGATAGTTAGTTATTTGTAGCGCTTTTTAGTGCAAATTTTTCCTTAAGGCGAAAATGTTGTCTCTTTTGTCATTGTTGCTATAGATACCCTATTGTTACTCCTTATATTTTTAGAATATTTTTTATTATTTTTATGAAAAAGGACCTAATTGAAAAATATACAAAAAAAATTAAAAATACATAAAAACACAAAAAATTAGAAATTTTAGAAAATAAAAGAAAAAAAAAGAGAAAGGGAAAAACTTTAATTACTTAAAAAAAAGAGCCTTTTAGAGTAGTAAAAATAAAGAAGACATGGGTATTTTTCTTTTAGGTAGGTTTAGGTCCTATTTAAATTTGAACTGAGTCAAATTAATAGCCCTTATATGTATATCATTTGAAAAAAAATGCAAAGGCATGGGCCGATTGGCCCATTAGTTAAGCATCTAGACTTAGTAGCTAGAGGAGGTAAAGGTTAGAGGTTCAAATCTTCTAAGGCACATGTTGTGCCTTTTATTTATTTTTGACCCGCAAAGGACACATAGCAGGTCTTTATTGGACCATGCATCTACTTAGATACGTATCCTATACATATTGATCTACGTGGTTAACATGGCATAAGGTGATGCCATGTCAGTAATCCTTTTCCTTCCTTTTCCATCGATTTCCCTTGGTTTCTCATGCATACTCCACTGAACTCCCTCACTTTCCCTTAATTTTTCATGCAATTTTCACGTGTAAATACACAAATTAATGGATGATTCTTGTTCTCTACATGGCCTATTTTGAATTGAATTCAAAATTGAGTCTAGATTCATGTATTTAAGAGATGAAACCGATTGAAAAGAATGGGAAAAACTTGATTTTTGAATTTTCTTTCAATGTTGATTTTGCTTGCTTCATGTTGTTTACAAAGAATCAAAGCTTCCACTTAATGTTTTTGGCAAAAACAAACATCTAGGATGTGTATTTGACCAAAGATTTATACCCATTTGTGCTCAAATTCGAGAATCAAGCCTAGTCTTCATCCATCCTTCATTTTAAATTCAATGTGAATATTGAATTCCTATGCTTAATCCGACCTTTGATCTGTATAAATAGATCCTCCTCTTCTTGTTCTTGACACCAACAAGAATCAATATACACTACAAACACACATTTCATTACTCTCTCTCTCTCTCTTTAGCTTGTGATCTCTCTCTCTCTCTCTCTCTCTAAGATATCAATCCCTACAAGCCTTTTTGAGCAAACCTAAGCACCTTATAAGCCCCACCCCCACATTACCCCCTCCCCCCCCCCCCCCCCCAAATTAAAGCCTTAGCTCTCTAACTCAACTACTACCTTCGATTGCATACCCCCTAAATCCATCGTTACGAAGAGTGCACTAAACCTTAGCTATTATGTTGCCCCTTCGAAAACCACCCTCTTCGTCACTTCTCAAGCTAAATTGACATTGCAATCGAACCCTTATGACCTAAGAACCCCTAACCTAGTCATCAATTCTTCCTTAGACAGCTATTTTGTGACCACCCAAGCACCATCATCAGTCGCTCCATATCTAATCACAAAAAACCACCACTACCAATAGAGGTGCCTCTCCAAACCCCCCTATCTTCAATAAGAAACACACAAAAATGCTTTCCCCCACTTATTTAGGTGGCCAAAATAGCCTGAATCGAGCCTTGATGACTGCCCCTATGGAGTTCTCCATTCATATTTACATGTAATGCATGTATCGAGTCGATTAACCTAGATTCGGCCCGGATACCTAGCTTACTCTATCCCCTAACCTACGTATGATCTAAAAACCAATTAGGTTTGACCTTTTTTTTTTTCTTTTTTTCCTTTTCTTTTTCCTGTCTTTTTTTTTTTCTCTTTTCTTCATTGTTTATTTTTATGCTATTTAAATAATAATAAAAAAATCATCAAAGAAAATAATAAAAAATTATTTCTCTTTTTCTTTATCATGTAAAAAAAAAAAAATAACATATTTTCCTTTTATTTCACCTTTTATTTCGCCAAATTTTTCAAAAAAATCATATTATTGAGATAAAATGTTGGTTTTATCACTTAGCAAAACTCATTTTCATTAAAAAAAAATTAAATTAATAAACCATTTTGAAAATTAGGGTTTCTTTAGAATTTTTTTAAGAAAACAAAATAATCAAAATTAGGACACTTTTAGAAGCTTTTCTTGAACAAAACAAAATGGATGAAAATTGTAAACTCGACTATTTTCCAAAACAAAAGATATCAACACATTAAAATTTTACAAAAACGAATTATGAAAAGTTTGATTTCGAATAATAGGTACATAGACACTCGTAAATAATTATTGGGTGAATTAAAATAGGAAAATTTTTTTATTTTCCCTTTTGTAAATAAATTTATTTTCTTATTTGCTTCTTATTTTTGTAGATATAATTAATTTTCTTTAATTATAACTTAGAGTTCATCTTTAATATTGAAAAGGCTTATTTTAAAAAATAAAGTTAATTTTAGAAGGTTATCATGATACCTGTTTAGGGTTTAATAAGTTAGCCCTTAAACTTAAAGTTCTCTAGTTTTTCAAAAATTGCTTTTCAAAAATGATTTTTCTGCAAGTTAGTGGTTAAGTTAAAATCAATCTATCCAATTGATTCTAATTTAACTTTTTCCTAACCTTACTCATGTAGCGACTCCAAAATTTTTAATTTTTAATTTTTCAAGAAAAACCATATTTTCCTTAATTCTTAGTCGATGGTTTATATCAAATGGGTATATAGTTCGATATAAATCAGATTAAGGAAAATAAATAAGAACCGAAAAATTCGAGCTCGACACATGTTGTACATTTTTGCACCACGATCATCCTCCATAACTTCTTAGATGCTATCATGTGCAAGGCTTTCCTCAGTACATTGATGAAGGCTGTGCTTCTTGATTTAACACCTTGCCAAATAACTCTATTAGTTGCATTAACAGGTTGGCAACAAAGTTCAAACGACACTTCCTTAGCAATATGGTGCTACACAGGAACTCTTTTATGCTTTATAACATCAAGCAATGACCCAACGAGTCACTCCAAGCCTACTTAGAGTGCTTTAGACTAGCTAAGCTTTAAGGTCTTAAGCTAGATACAAGGGTTACACTCTAAGATCTTATCACCAAATTTGACCTCAATGGAAAATTGTTTGAGGCCTTTACCTTAAATTGGCTTGAGATGTTCAACGGATACATGCATGTGGTGAAGAAATACATAGCCTAAGAAGATGCTATAGGGACGAGGCTCGAACTAACTACGATAGATGCAGTTTAGTCATGATGTGCTTAGGAGCTAAGTTGATCACTAGGACTTATCATAAAAGCTGTAATCAAGAAGTCCTTCGAAAAATTGAAGAAGAAGGGATGAAAAGAATGACAAATGCAATAGCTTCCATGAAGCTACTCGATGGATATGACGTGTCAACAAACACAACATGAATTAGTACTTCACTTGATATGACTTACAGGCTAATACTAAGGTCCAATTGCCATTAATTTCGAGCTATTTGGCAAGATTAGATAAGAGTGTAAGAGAAAATGTACTCAGAGAAGGGTATCTCATAAGAACAAGTATATTCAATATTTGTAAAGGTATAAGATGATTTTGCTTACAGTAAAAATGACTATTTATAGTAAGTCATTTAGGGCAACAATACAATAATGGAAAATTACATAGAAGACAATGTGAGAAAGAGATTCCTAGTAAATATGAAAATGATAAATATGACAAAGGATGAAAAGGGATATAGTACAATAGTCAGAAAAGTAATAGATAGGTGGTGGCCTGTCATTAGGTACATAGTCTGGAATCTTAGGGCATTGTACCTAGGCTGAAATGATGCTAGGGCTGTTGGGGTTGATATGTGTTTGAAGCTGCCGAGGTGATTGAATGATGTCGTAGTTCTGTACATTAAGAGAGTAGAGCTCGAAATGTAGTGACCTTGGCTTCAGCACTTGGTAGCTTTGTAGGCTGGAAGAGAAGGGCTCGATGTATGTAATACCCTGGGTTTTTTAGCCAATTCAATAACCCTAGGATCTAAGCTCCTAAATTTAGGATACTGGGCTATGTTATTTGTTTTATTTCAAACCTTACAGTAAGGTTAGAAAAGTTAGATGAAGTAATTCAAGTAAAGTTAATTTGTTGAAATAAGCTATATAAAAATATTAATTTAAGGAAAATCGTCGATTTATTGATAAAGCCGATAAATATCGAAATCGTAAAATTCGAGATTTTAGATATAACGAGATATTAGAGATAAGTTATTTAACTTATAAAAATAATAAACAAAGTTAAATTATACATAATATACACATATTTACATGGGAAATACATTATAAGTATTCAACACATATATATTAATAATAAATTATTAAAATAAGGGAAATTAATATTAAATAATGGAAAATGAATACAAAAATGATTGGATGAGTCATCCAATGATATGGCAGACTTGGATCAATTGGAATTGATGAGTCAAAAGGTAAAATACAAGAAATCGACACCTTATACTTTGAAAAATAAAAAAGAATGACATTTATATGCTACATGTCTAATTTTTATTAATTCTAATCCATTTGGAAATTATAAATAGGGCATGCATACTTCAAAACAACATTTTGGAAGTTTGAAAATACAAGAAAATCACTCAAGAAAATTTCGAAAAAAAATTAGAAAATTTGAACAAAAATAGAGCACGAATCTAGTTTGGACTGATTCAAAGGGTTGTAAGAGTTTTGCAGTGGTGGCCATTTGGGCTCAAAGAAAGGACCATTGGAGGAGGTTTTCTGACAAGGTTGGGTGGCCAGAGGCGATCAGTTCAGGTGAACTAAATTTTTGGTTGAAACATAGTTGTTAAAATCCCAATTCTACCCATGTGATTCTACAAGTTTATGATTTTATGAAGCTCTTCTAAGTTAACTCGTTTATAAACTTTACTTCATGTAGAAACTTACGTTTCTAATCGAGTTTACATGTAAATTAGGTAGAAACTTATGTTTTTGACCAAGTTTACCGATTTTATATATCTAAGTTAAATGGGCTAAAAAATAGAAAAATATAGCTAAACTTTTGCAAGCCATCAATTATCATGGTATTACATCATCTTCCCTATGCTATTGTTTTTTTCCCTCTTTTTCTCTCTCTTGGTCCCTTATTTTATGTTCATAGCCTTCACCTAGGTTTCAATTCTGATAACAAAAATTACAAGATAAACTATATAATTCAAGTTATACCATCAGTAATTTGAAATGAGTTGAAATATTTAATTCTCTTCAGTTTATTATTATTTTTTTCAAATGAAAATAATGGAAATAGTTAGTTTCGGCTTTGTTTGTCCTTTTTTCATACATGTTTAATTATATATTATTAAGAATTTTTTATGAAAAAAGAACTTAATCTCTTCATTTTTATATTACTATCATGTATTTCAAGTTTTGGATAATTACAATAAGTATCTCCATAGTTTTTTAAGCTATGTTACATGGTTTATAGAAATTTATGTTTTTACGTTTTGATTTCACATTTCGAATTTACTAACCATACAGCGATTTTACATGGAATCGCTAGTTTGATAACCTTGGGCTGAAATTTTGTAAATTTTTAAAAAATATCAAATAATGCTATTTAATTATGAAATTTGGTTTTATAGAGTTATTTTATGTGTAGAATTATGTAGTGATTTTATTTTAGTTAAGTAATTATTGAAAATATAAGATCCTTAAGAAATGACTCTGTTTGAGCGAAAATTAGATTAAATTTTAGAAATATTAAATAATGTTCTTTCAAGCTGAAATTTTGTAGTAATATACTTAATATATATATATATATATATTTAATTTCAGTAACAAGAATTTTTTAAAATAATCATGTTTATTATTTATTGTAATTATTTTGGACAAAATTGACAATTTTGCTGTTTTAATAAAATAATTGGTTTTTGATAAAATTATTATATGAGCCCTATGTATTTTGATTTCTAGAAGTTTATAATGATATTTGGAATACTTAGTTTTTATCTTACATGTAAATTTATATATTTTTCTTAATTTATTCGTAATTTTGAGCTAAAATCGCTATTTTTGTAAAAATAAATAATGGCTAGTTTAGTGTAATTCATGATCAATAATTAAACTACATATTTTTGTGAGTCTATAGGATTTTTTGTGAAGTTAATCGGGCTCATATACTATTTAATGTGTATTTTCCTAGTAAATACCTGTATATTAGCTTAATATGTAATATAGTAATTAGTATTATTAAAATATTTATCAAATCCATGTCAAATGAACACTTTGGGGTATATTAAGGGTTGTTAGAAAAGTCTGAAAAGTGTGATTTTTAGGGTTTTTAATTTAAAATTGAAGTTTATTTGGGTTAATTATGGAGTTAAGATAATATACGATTGAATTGGTAATATGAAAGGGTATTTTTGGGTTTTTGAAAATATTGTTTAGTTTTGATCATTAAGATATACTAATAGTATTCAAAATAACGATTGTGACAATATAAAGTTTATTGAAATCGAATAGGAAATAAGTAAGATACAGTTAAATGAAGTTTAAAGGCACGATAGGGAAAGTTTATGGGAATTTAGATTGGATCGATACTTGACTTGGAAGCTATGTTTATATTTTCATAGGTGTAATAAGTAGAGAAGGACTACGTGGTGAAGTTTATGATTTTGCGTTATTACTAAGCCTAAGTAAGCGGACATGACCTATGTTTGGAGTAGATATATTACTACTCATAACACTGCGTGCTGTTTAATGCTATGTCAATTAGATATGACTATATCTTGAGTGAACTGATATGCTACTATGATGAATGCTAATGTGGTGATTATGAATGATTGTAGTTGTATCTTCGTTAAGCTATTATGCTGCTATGTTGGGTGATGATTTGTGCTTATGAATGGTTATGTTAACCAGGGAAGTTAGGTGATTGTTAACTTAATCTTTTGGGTATTCACCTAAGTGAACCTTACGTGAGATGTTAGAATTCCACTAGGGAGAGTTTAAAAACTAGAATTAGATCATTAGGTTCAATAAAATTGAAAGACTAGTTTTGCTAAGTGATATATTTGAGTTGTTATTGCATATCATGGCATGGCATTAAAAGGACCTACAGGTTAGAATTTTCAGAATGAGGCTTCTAAGTAATCATGGAAAAAAAAAATTGGCTTTATGAACTTAGTTTTTGGAAGCATATAGATTGCATTGCATGATCATTGACTATTTTGATAATTAGATTTGGTAAACTATAGTATGTGGTCTAATTTGACATTGTTGTCTCTTTGATTTGGTGAACTATAATGTGTAGTCTAATTTTGTAAAACAAAGTTGCAAGTCTTACTCCTAGATAGCTTCTTATTGCCCTTTTTGATATTGGTAGATTATAGTGTGTAGTTCAATTTGGTGGGGATCCTACTCCCAAGTAACTTTCTGTTGCTCATAGGTTCTTGAATGTTGTATTTAGATGCCTGGCTATGTTGACTAATCGAAAGAAGATTGGAAGGACATAGGATATCGGCACCGATGCATGCTACTTACATAGGCATAACATGCTGCATTGCTAGCAATAAATGCTTGGTTGGGAGAATGCATATGTGAAGTTAAACCTATAAGTTATGATTGAAATGTGTCAGTGGTGATATGTGATATTATCTATATTGTATTGTTTGTTATCCACTCTCACTCAGCTTTAGTAACTCAGGGGATAAAATGTTTTATTCTCAGGTTAACACCATTGTGAAGGGCCCAACACTAGGGGAGAATATATACTAAGAGTGTGAGTCGGAGTCGGAGTTGGAGTCGGAGTTGGCGACTTTTGTATGAAACCTGTACTAAGTTGGAAATCTTACTATTGTGAAGATGATGAAATAAAAAGCTGGTTCATGTTTTGATGTAAATATTATGTTGTACACATAAGTTGTAACTGAATATCCCGTTGAACTTCGATGTAGTAACCCCTTTATCATGTAAACAAAGTTGTCTTTTGATGAATGGGCAGGTTGAGTTAAGTTTTCAATAAGTATTCCTGTGTGATGGTACATTCCATGCTAAGCTAAGATGTAACACTGCACTTGGTAGGTCAACTTCTGCACTTGGCAAGTTGGCGACTGGGTAAGGGTTTGAATAGAGCAGAGTATGTCTGAATTGAGACTTTTAAGAGTTTACCCACAACTCTTCTGCATACAGGAGCTTGTCTTTGGTAGGCTGACGAGAGAGAATCCTCTTAGTAAGAGATTGGAGGCTTGTAGATGGGCTTGAATGAGGGGTCTAGAGGTCGGCAATCCATTAGTTCCTTGGGGTTGTTAAAGATTTACCCTCAAATCTTAGTCTTCTTCTTCCTCTCTTAGCATATAGGGTATCAAGTTAGCGATATTGAAGGTAGGAGACACCCCATATCCATTGGGTAGTTCTAGCTCATAGGCGTTGTCGTTGATGCATCGAAGGATCTTGAAAGGGCCATCCGACCTGTGTAATAGCTTATTTGTCCTCTTTCTTAGAAATCGTTCTTTACTGAAATGAATCCAAATAAGTCCCCTGGGTTGCAAATGATTTGCCTTTTACCTTAGCTTCCTTGCTCACTATGTTGGGCCACTGTCTTGGCTAATTGTTTAACAACCTTCTTATGTAGTGTTTGAAATTTCTCAGCACACTGCAGGCCGATTTGACTTTCTCCTAAGGAAGTTGAGCTGGTAATCATATCCAATGGTAAGTTTAGGTTGAGTCCATAGATAACCTTAAAAGGCATCCTTCTTATCGAGTTATGAGTGGAACGGTTGTAAGCGAACTCAATGATGGGTAGATAGAGATCCCAATCATGTAGGTTCTTCCTAATAGTAACTTGAAGGAGGTTACCTACTATTCTATTCACAACTTCGATTTGATTGTCTATTTGTGGATGGCAAGAAGTACTAAGCATGAGCTTAGTATCGAGCTTCTTCTATAAGGTTTGCTAGAAGAAGCTCATGAACTTTGAGTCAAGATTAGACCAATACTCCTTGGTACTCTATGTAGCCACGTAATCTCCTGTAAGAAGAGACTAGCAACAAATAAAGCATTATTGGTTTTGTGGCAAGGGATGAAGTGGCTCATTTTGCTGAACCGATCGACTACCACCATTATAAAGTCACGTCTTCTAGGTGTTCTAGGTAGGCCGAGCATGAAATCTATGCTTAGATTGGTCCATGGCTGCTCAAGTATGGGTAGAGATGTATAATCTCCGTATGAATCCTTTCTACCCTTAGCTCGCTTTCATACCTTGTATTGCTTAAGAATTTGGATCATATCCTTCATCATCCCAGGCTAATAGAAGTGCTCTTTTAGCAACTCGACCATTCTCTTCTTGTAAAAATGGCTAACTAAGCCTCCAGCATGGGTTTCTCGAGTAAGTAAGTCCCTAATAGAACCATTTGACACATAGACTTGTTTTCCCCTCATCAGAAATTCTTAGCTCAAGTGGAACCCATCCACTACTCTTCAAATGTTACATTTGGTCACTAAGGGTCCAAAATATGGATCATGTTCATCTTGATTAGGTAGGGTGCCAAACCCAAGTATTCTAGACTATAATGTTGTGATAAGAACATGCTGATGAAAAAGGGCATCGGCCATAGTGTTAGCACTTCCCTTCTTGTACTTGATGACATAACAAAAGGTTTCTAAGAACTTGACCTATTTAGCATGATGTCATGAAAAGTTTCTATTGTCGTATATGATTCTTGATAGATTCATGGTTTGTATACATAATGACCTCTTTTGGAAGTAGGTAATGTTGCCAATTTTGAAGTGCACGGACAAGAGTGTAGAACTCGTTATGATATGTTGAGTAATTCAATGTGGCACCTCTAACCTTCTCATTGAAATAAGCAACTGGTCAACATTTTTGCATGAGAATAGCTCTAATGTTGACTCTAGATGTGTGGCATTTTAGTTTAAAAACTTTCTTTAAGTCAGGTAGGACAAGTATTGGGGCAGAAGTCAACTTGGACTTAATCTCATCAAAACTATTCTGAGCTTTATTAGACCATTTGAATTTAGAGTTTTTCTTAGTCAACTTGGTCAATGGGGTAGCTATGGAACTAAAGTTTTGAATCAATCTTCAATAAAATGAAGCTAGACCATGAAAATTCCTTACTTTGGTAGCATTGGTTGGTGTCGGCCATTCGAGAATAGCTCAGACTTTCTCATCATTAGCTTTGATACCTCCCTTAGAAACAACATAACCGAGGAATACTACCTCACTTTGACATAATACAAATTTCTTCAAATTGCCGAATAATTGCTTAGCTTGCTCGATATGAGAGATGAGGTCAGTACTACATATCGGAATATCATCAAAGTAAACTACAACACATTTACCAATCAAGGATCTTAGAATATGATTCATGAGTCACATGAAGGTGCTCGACATGTTTGTAAGACCAAACGGCATTGCCATCAACTCCAATAGACCATCCTTTGTTTTGAAAGCAGTTTTCCACTCATCTCCAAGTCTCATTTGAATTTGATGGTATTGACTCTTCAGATCAATCTTCGAAAATACTTGCGCACCACGTAACTCATTGAGCATATTATCTAATCATGGGATCGGACATCGTTACTTGATAGTGATTTTGTTGATTGCTCGGCTAGCAATGCACATTCTCTATGAGCCATCCTTCTTGGGCACTAGGACAGTTAGGATAACACAATGGCTCATGCTCTCTTGGACATATCCACACTTAATCAACTCATCAACTTGCTTCTTCAACTCGGTTGGTTACTCGAGACTAAGCTTATAGGTAGGTTGGTTAGGTAGAGTAATTCCAGGTTGGAGGTCAATGCAATGCTTTATCCCTCTTATAAGGGGTAAACCTCTCTGTGACTCTGTAGGAAACAAGTCAGCATACTCTTGAAGTAATGTCTACACCTCGGTAGGTAATTCTCTGGCTGACTTCAATTCTAGTAGTCTCCTAACCAACTAAAGTATGTATCCTTCCTTCTTGACGTCTCTGGAAAATTAAGCTTGAGAAATCACTATGGACTTCCTTTGTAGTGATCGAGTAATCTTCTCTTGTGACTCTTGAACTTCTTTGGGGCTCATTAGGGTCATTATAACCTTCTTTCCATCTTTCTAGAACATAAAAATGTTCTTATACCCATCATGAAGTACCTTCTAATCAAACAACTAGGGTTGACCAAGTAGAATGTGTGAAGTGTACATGGGTAGGATATCACACAACACCTTATCTTTGTATCTATCATTAGCAGTAATTGACACTTTGACTTGCTCAACAATAGGTAGACCTCCCTTCTCATTTAACCAATGAATCTTCTAAGGCTTAAGGTGAGGGTAAGTTAGCAACTGCAGAGCCTTCACTACTCTTTGTGTTATGACATTGGTACAACTCCTTCCATCAATGATTAAAGCACACAGTTTGCCATTCACTCAACAGTTTGTATGGAAGAGGTTCTCTCTTTATTCATTCTCATTAAAAGGTAAATGTATTAAGAGATCTTCGAATAACCATACAGTAGTCTCCCATTTTAGGTTAGGTTATAACATTTAAATTTTCTTAAAACTCTTTTAGTAGTTGGTCGATTCTTACTTCTTCCTCTTCCCCTTCATTAGTACTCTCCACTTCAAATTGGGGCTTGTCTCCCTTGATCATCATGACATGTTGGTTTAGGTACTGACTAGCTACGTATAAAAAACCAAGGCACTTGAAACACTTTATCTCTTTAGTCTTCCTACTAAAGCTTTAACCTTAATCCTTTTGGACCTCAGGTTCTTTGACCATCATCAAGTTGCTTTGCATCTATCCTTGGTAGTCCACCTTGAGGTTGTATTGAGCTTGGTCATATCTTAGTTAGCTCGGTATACCAGCTTGGCTAGGTATGCTAGGTTGATTACTTGGTACTCGACTAATTTGATTTCGTTTCTACCTTTTGACCTTCTATGCTATTCGGACGGTCTCATCTAGACTTTTAAGCCTCTGTACTTCTACTATATTACCAATTTCAGACCTTAGTCCAGAAATGAATCGTGCTATTGTCCACGTTTTCGGCTCATGTACATCACAGTGGATCACTAGTAACAAGAATTCTTGGACATAGTCATTAAGTCATCGACTACCTTGTTTGAGTTCTTAGAGGTGTTGAAAAGTGTCCTGCTCATAGTGTTTTGGGATAAACCTATTTCTCAGAATCCTTTTCATCTCATTCCACATTCGGATTTCAGGTCAATTTCTCTGGTGTACATTCTACAGTTTCTTTCACTACATTTCTGTATACCTAGAAAATTCTAAAGTAGCCACTCGAAAACATATAGAGTCCTCATAATCATAGAAGTCAACTATCTTTTCAATCTTTTCCTCCTAGTCCAAATAATACTTAGCATCACTAGACCCATTAAGACTCGGAATCTACACTTTTCAAAGCTCATGCTCTTTGAATTTGTCATACGACTCTTCCTCCTTATATTCCTCAACTTCATCTAACTTAAGTCTCCTCCTCCTAACCCTTTCAACATGTCGGGGTAGAACTAGGTTCATGTTGACAACTTTGGGTGCTTGATGTTCACCTACCTATCTTCTTAGCCTATCTCTCATTTCTTGGCCTTGGTTAATAACTCTCTCTTGTAGCCTAGCCTTTATTGCCCTCTGTATTGAGACAACTAGTTGAGCCAGGGTTTGTTGAGTAACTTGACTACGACCATGAGTATTACTCTTGATATCATTAATCTCTCCTTAAACACTAGGATTCAACATTCTCAATACAAAACTTCCAACGATTTTACTACTTGACAAAAGATTACATACAATAATACAATTTCACACAATGATTTAAGAACTTGCTTTGTTTCCATTAGAGAAATAGAGTATAATAGAACATACATTGTAACAAGAAATGCTTCAACGCTAAGCTTTCGGTTGCAACCTCAAGTTTTAATACCAAGATTATATGATATGCCTAAGAGCTGAGTTCATCACTAAGACTCATCGTAGAAGCCATAACTAAGTAGGTCATTTGAAATATTGAAGAAGAAGGGATGAAATGAACAGAAGACGTAGTAGCTTCCATGAAGTTGCTTGATGGATATGATGTACTTAGTATTTCGCCTAATATTACTCATAAGCTAATACTAAGAGTCACTCACCACTAATCTCGAGCTACTCGGTAAGATTAGATAAGAGTGTAAAAGAAAATGTACTCAGAGAAGGGCATCTTGCAAGAACAAGTATATTCAATATCTGTAAAGGTGTAAGATGATTTTGGCTACATTAAAAAGGACTATTTATAGTAAGTCATTTAGGGCAACAATATAATAATGGGAAATTATATAAAAGACAATGTAAGAAATGGATTCTTAGTATGTACGAAAAAAGGGTGAATATGATAAATTATGAGAAAGATATAGTACAATTGTTAGAAAAGTAACGGATAGGTGGCGGCTTGTCATTAGGTACGTAGTCAGGGATCTTAGGGCATTGTATTTGGGATGAAATGATGTTGGGGTTGATATGTGGTTGGAGCTACTAAGGTGATTGAATGATGCTGTAGTTCTATATACTACGATGGTAAAGCTCGGCACGTAGTGACCTCAGCTTCAACACTTAGCAATTCTGTAGCCTAGAAGAGAAGGGCTTGATATGTAGTAGCCCTATACTCGACACTTGATAGGTTGGCCTCGCCACTTGGCAAGTTAGCGCCTGGGTAAGGGTTTAAATAGAGTAGAGTGTATCCAAGCTGAGACTTTAGAGAGTTTTGCCATAGCTTTTTTGCGTATAAGAGCTCATCTTCGATAGGCTGATGAAAGAGAATCCTCCTAATGAGAGATTAGAGGCCTCAAAGATGGGTATGAGTGAGGGGTCTAGAGGTTGGTAATCCATCGGGTCAAGGATCACCTTTGCCCAAGGGATAGTAAGTCATCCATCTCCTCTAAGGAGTGCTAAGAGAGACAAAAGCAGTTGCCTACAGACTACATGCACTATCACCATTGAATCACCCTCTTAATGAAGTGCTCTACAAAGTGAAGAGGTAGCTCTCAATACCTCCTTAGGTTTGAGAGACCTTGGAAGTTATAGGATTGGGTAAACTACAACGATTACAATGTGCGTAGGTATAATAGTAATAGGTGCCACCACTTAAAGAATATAACCAAAGGCCTTATATATAAAGGCCGCATTGACCATCCTGTAGCTGATGAGAGGAACTAAGTCCAACAACTCACTTAACATAGCTAGACTGAATAGCCACAATAGTAGCAATAGCCGCAAGAAGACCATATCGATAACCAACAATGTTGAGATAGGAGGTACTAAGTCAACATAATCGTTAGAGGCCTCAAGATAAGAGGAGCGACCTCTTCATCTTTTTTAGGCATAAAGTCTTCTTTGTTTAAGGAAAGCAGGAGAAGATCGATACTACCATCTCCTTCTCTGTTGAGGATAGAAAGGGCATTGATTACACACATAATAATACTAGGTGATCAACATAGAGATCAAGTACTTTGATATCCCTAAGGCTTTCATAGACAATGGTAGTTTAATGGACATCCTCTTTTATCATGCTTACATGAAGATGAAAGAGTAGCTCAAGGAGCCCTTACAACCATACAAACACAGCCTTATTGGCTTTAGAGGTGATAGACCTATATCGACCAAAGGTTCATCATCCTTCCTATTTAAATGGGTGACGACAAATATGTTGCCACATAGTTGATAAATTTCGTGGTTGTCAATCATTGGCCCTATACAACACCTTATTTAGGCAATCAAGTATCATGAAATTTGATATGCTAATCAACTAGAGATGTCTTAAGGCAAGGCTCCTTATGCCTACCGGAGTTGGTGAAGCCTAAGGCAATCAGTAGCTCTTAAGATCCCTCTACCTTAAGGCATAATCTCATGACAACGTGATGCATATAAAGTTGGGGCTAGAGGAAAAGTCGAGCTCAAGGGGAAAGCCAGTTGAGAAGACTGAAGAAATTGAGCTTAGGAGTAGCCTTTTGCTGACAATGCGAGTAGGGATGTCACTACCCATAGAAGAAAGAGACTAGCTTATTTGCTTTCTTCGAACCAATACCAACGTGTTCGGATTGCCCTCAGAGGACATGCTGAGCATAATTGACATCCTTGAAGTGATGCACCTCCTTTGAGTAGAAACCAAGGTGCAGCTTGCTAAACAAAAAAAGAGACAGTTTGCATCAGAGCGATAGGCTGCAATTTAGTAGGAGGTATAGAAGCTGCTTTAAGTTAGAGTTGTCGAGCAAAGTTGTGCAAGCAGACTGAGTAGGCCAACCTGGCTTAGCTCGCATTAGCCTAAGGGTTAAGTGAATTGGTTGGCTTTGATTCGTTTAAATATACAAGCTGGAACTTTTAGCTTAACCCATTTCAATGCAACATGTAAATTGGATATTTAGAATGATACTTATTGACTTATAATCCTATCATTCAATTTTAGTAAAACTTAAGAAGGAAGAATTTCATATTGTTTACGTGCTATTGGTTTGACGTTGTACCAAGTATGAGTTATAGAGCAGCCATCATTTTTAGTATTGTAATCTTTTGTACGGTACATAATTCGCTTTCCAAAATCTAAACTTATAGGGCATATTAACAAAATTGGCCATAGGAACAAGCTAAATTATCTAAAAAGTTGCATGTTAAGTTTTTCAAATCTAAATGCATCTAGTAAGAGAATCAAAATCAAAATCAAAATTATAAAAATAATGACATGAAATAAATATTAAATCCCTATAAGAAAATTAAAATAAAAGTAAATTATTTATATTTTTATAAGAAAAAGCAACATTACACAAATGTTAAGCTATTTGAGGCATATCCAACAACTATGTAATTCACTGTTTTGGGGGACATAACAATTTCACGTGCAAGATCGAGAGAAACCAAAAGTAAATTTGATATCTTAGAAGAAAATCTAAGGTAGCGTGATGCACTCTAGTCTCCAAGAGAGGTTATCCATGCATGAATAGTGTGATGCACTCTGATGAGTCTTTTTTTTTTTTGGTCGCAGGTTAAGCAAGGCAAGCTAAAAAAATCCACTTTTAAGTAAGTGAAAATTTTTTAGCTCGACCCACCTTTTTTTGTTGGTTATGCTTGTTGGCCTATGTAACTCGCCTTGCTTATACAACTTTATCGTTAGGGAGGAGTGCTACCCAACTTAGTTAGCAAAATTGTGCTAGTCAAGTAAGTCCAACATGAAGTGGCACATGTATATAAACTACATGGACCTCAACAAGGCTTGCCCAAAGGATTGCTTGCCCCCCCCCCACCAAGATCGACTAGCTTATTAAATTGACATTAGGCTATGCTATGCTTAGTTTCATGGATGTCTATTCAGATCCATATGGTCCTAGAAGATGAGGTGGACATCTCTTTTGTCGTTGGCTTCAGAACATAATGCTACAAAGGCATGTCCTTCAAAATTGAAAACGCTAGGGCAACATAGTAGAGGTTGGTGACAACCATATTTAAGCCCTAACTCAGATGGAATGTCAAGGTCTATGTCAACGACATGATTATCAAGAGTAGGGAAAGGACAGACCACATTGAGGACCTGAGTGAGACCCTTTAAACTTTATGCAAGTATTAGATGAATCTTAACCTTTGAAAGTGTGTCTTTAGGATGATCTCGGGTATGTTCCTCAGTTTTATGGTCATAGAGCATGGCTTTAAGGCCAATCCTAACAAATATAAGCCATTTAGGACATGAAATGTTAGACACTTAGAGACCAATTGAGCTAACATGACTCTCACCTTGTTCACTTCGGCTATTTTGCCCTACTACTTTACTCTTTTACTCTACTCTATTGTCCCCTTTACTGTGTTTTACTTTGCTTAGCTTTACCGTACGCTTCTTGCTCAATTAATCAAGTTAGCTTTGTTAGTTCAAGTCAACTTGGTTAGGTCAGGCTGGCTTGGCCATATTAGATCGGCTTGGCCTAGTTAAATTCACTCAACTAGTTTAGCTTGGCTTGACCCATCTAGGTTGGCTTAGCTAAGTCTACTCATCCAAGGTAGGGGACTTTAGAGTTACTTACTTATGCTTTATTTATAACTTTATTGTTATATATTATTTTGTATTTACAAAATTGCCACTAGGGCAACCCTTACTTTATTTTATTTACGTAATTTCCGTTTTATATAAGTAGTCCATACTAGTAGGGTTTTAGAGATAACATACAGATGACATGAATGAAAAATCCTTTTAGTATTTCTTTGTGAAAGCTCTCCTATCTCACTCTTATCAATCCTTTTAGCAAGGATTGTAATAAGCAACCCTAATTAATACTTTGTGCATAATATTAAAATAGAGATTAGGTCGTGTAGTGTTCATTTGATACGTAATATCCTCATGGACAGCTAAAGAATTTGCTAAACCTGATCTCATTTTCCTTTCTTTGATATCTCAAAGGACTTACTCGATTTTTTACAGTTAGACTTAGTGATAATTAAGCTCCTAATCGCATCATCTTGGTATCAGAGTAAAGGCTCAACAATAGGGAGGATTTGATTTATTTTATACCCAGATTCCATTTCTGTCTTTGTTTGTAATTAGGAGAATATTCTAGTTTCTCATTTTTGAAGTATCATATTCTAAAAAGGTAGGATTTTGAATATTGTAATACCTATTGCAAGGGTTTTGAATGTTATGTACTCTAGTCCAAGCAAGTTGCTTTAGTATGTTGAACTATGGAAGAAGTGTTGAGCTATTGTGAACTACTATTGAGCTATGGAATTACATGTCCGAGCTAAATTGTTTGGGAAACCAAGTTCTGAGCTGTTTGTGCATTGTACATGTATTAAGCTACACATGAATTTTGGTTATTATTGAGTTGGTACTGAAGTCGAGCTCTGCTACGTGTGAACCAATTTCTGAGCTATTGAATCATACGTATGTGTGTGTTGTTTTGTTCAATTACTTGCTACAATGTGAGTTTGATCTGATTTAAGTGTAGCAATGAGTTTTGTGTTATGCCGAACTAAATTAGTTCTCCCAATTGCTATGTTGCTGTTAAGTGCATGAGCTAAATGCCAAGCTACTATGATCAAACGTGACGAGTTGTTCATTGCAGGGGAACTCCAAGCTATTTATTGTATTTGAGTGGAGCAAAATGTGGTGTGTGTTATCGTGAAATGCTCTACTATGCAAGAGGATAGTCGTGTGGGGAATGTGCTTAGTGTGAGTTGATTTGTGTTTATGCTGTAGTGCACTTCCAAACTGCTACAATTTAAAGTGTTGAGCTTAGTGAACTTTTGCCGAGCTACTGAACGATAGCCATAGTACCTTGTTTGATAGCTACCAAACTGATTTAAGTATTGTGAACTTATGTTCTGTGATGTCCTATCTCTTTAGGATCACTAAATTAAGTTGGAATGCTGAGTGACTAACAAGTGTTGTTCAACTTCTGTCAAAGAAAACATCCGTTGTGTACCGAGCTATCTTGGATCCAAGTGTTGAGAATGCTATCCACTTTAGCACAATTGAAGAGCTGTTATCATCGAATTACCAAGCTGCTATTTATTGTGCTAAATGTGAGTTTGTATTTATGTCCAAGCTTCTCATCTTGTTGAGCTTTATATAGAGTGTAAAGTGGACTTGTTGGTTAGTGCTTTAATTTTATAATATGGTAGCTAGGAAATTTTACTTTAATGGAAGACTTCAAGAAAATGTCATATTAATTTGGGTTAGTGATTATCCTATGAATTTCATCTCTAAAGCTATGGTTGAGAGATTTGGCTATGTAACTACCGATCACTCGAGTCCCTATGAATTTTCCTATAATGATAAAGTGATTCGAGTTACCAAGCAAGCCAAGATAACATTCTCTTCTAACAAATTTCAAGATGAGGTCCTATGTGATATAGCTAATGTAAGCCTTATAATCAGCTACTCGGGATTCCGATCGAGTCTAAATTATAAAATAAAGTTAGAAATATTAGTAAAAGCGATTCCGTAAGTTTGAATTTAAGAAAATAAGTAATAAAATAAAAGAATATAAAATTTTCAAATTTTAAGTATATTACTCGTTATTTATCGAAAATGCGAAAAATGCATCCTGATAATTAATAAATTATTAGAGATAAATTATATATACACTAAAAATCATAAAATAACCTAAATAATATTTAGGAATATTTATTTGTACTATATATGAATTTACATGTAGGTAGAAATATGCGTAGTTACTTAAAATATGTGAAATGTACTAAAATAATGCTAAATAATTAAAGAAAATTCATAATTAATTAAGGAAAAATAAAGAAAAATCAGAAAAATGAGGAAAATTCCAGAAAGTGGTCGTGGCAATCTAGAATTGAAGAAACAAAATGAACCAATTAAAATGCAACAAATAGAAAGTGAAAAAAAGAAGAAGAGATATGGTAATTGTCTTGTCTAATTAATGCACAATAATTCTCCAAGGCCTCTATAAATACCCTAAATTTTTTAGAAGCTCATTTTGGATGTTTGAAATTGTAGAAAATTAGAGAGAGGTGAAATTGAGAGTAAATTAGGATTTTACAAAAAATTATAAAAAATCTATGCAATTTAGGCTTTAGAAGGAAACCTACATTCGATGGCCACCACCAAACTACTCCACCACCACCGCCCAACTTGGCCGACACCTTTAGGGTTGTTGTTGGTGGCTAGAATCCCAACGGCTAGGTGAGTCCAATTTTAGCCTGATTTTGTAAAATTTATTAAAATTATTAATTTTGCCCAGAAAATTATGAAATTTGTTATTATGCTGTTTTATTGTATATAGATTTAGGGAAAAATAATAATTAAGTTTAATCACGTCTGTAAATATATGTTGCTTAAGAAATTGAACAAAACTGAACATGTTTAGCACTAGAAATAAATGATCTTAAGAGTGTAGTTTTGAGTCCAAAATTTTTGTGTAGACTACTTAGGTAATATAGAACAATGCCACAAAGCCCTTTTTCAAAAATGAATTTTTGAAATTTTTGGATAATTTTTAGGCCTTAAAATGATACATAAAATGGGTTATTTTTGGTTAATTAAGTAATTAAATGGTTAATTATTGATTTAGTAAATCATTATATGTTTTAAGATGTTCAAATCTGATGAAGTATGATATTTGTATCTTTTAGGATGTTAGATGTAATTATTAGGGTATTATGTAGTATATATGTAATAAGTAAAAATGGTAGATTTAAGTTAATTTTGTAAATTAGGGTAATTAGGTGTAAAATCTGATTTGGGATAAATTTAGACATTTTGAAATGTTAATTGATGTTGGGAGATGTTAATTAGAGTGATAGAAATATTAGATGTGTATTATGTACACAATAGATGATAATATATAATATATAATTATTGGAAATATAATAAATAGAAGATATTAGAATAAAAATTGATATTATATAAATAATAGGAATATATAATAAATCTGATAGAAAAATTAAATTTAGGTAATTATATGAAAAATGTAAAAATTTCTCACATCAAGAGTAAATTCGATATACTAATTAGGATTTAAATATACCAGGTGGAATAAAATATTGGTCAGGGGTAATTATGGTATTTAGTATACCCAAAAATAATGTGATTAATTTTAGATTATGGGTTTAAACAAGTTTTCAGGATTCGTATCTAAAACATTATTTAGAAATTGAATTAAAACCTAATTTAGAAATCGATGCGGAAATTGAACTATAACCTAGCCCCAAATTGAGAATAATTGTAAAAGATTTGAGAACCTAGATAATTAGACATATTAAACCCTAAACTAAAGATAACAATAAGTGTTATAGGATAAAACAAACCTATGACAATTATATGAAAACTAAGACAACGTTGGTATTATAGGGATTATTGGCGATGGACTGAACGAGTCCTACCTCGAATGAGCAAGGAAGGAGATGGGTAAGTTGGGATCAATACGTTACTGTATTTTGGAGGCTTGAGATTATACTTGGCTGTGTATGTTAGATAGTTGGCTGTGTGTATGTGCTTGATTATGAGTGATGCTATGATTCTGTTTGTTGTTCTGGCTTGTATTGTATGAAAAATGATTGATCACCTAACAAATATATGACTTATAATTATAAATCAAACCTGCATAGCAACCCATTAAGGAAAACCTAGGATTCTCTGGCCAAATACCAATCCCTTTGAAGGGGATAGCGTTAGATAGCATAATGAGTCCCTTCTTCATCCTTAGTCGAATTAAGTGACAGGTGAGGAGGTCGCGGCAAGGGTGAAGTCAATGGTTTGAAGGTAGTCGCGGGAAGAGTGGTGTCTCCATTATACAAGCCTACATTTGGTCGTGAGCTATTACATTAACGGCAACTGCTCAACCTAAATTAGAGTGGGCATAATTTCTCTAATCTCACGATGAGCTAGACAATGTCGTGCTCATCATGAGATTGCATTTGCTTGAACATGCATTGCACTTAATGATTTGGTTGATAACCTTGTTTGTGTTGGTGGTATAGTTTTAAGTCCTCTATCCTAACTTACTAAGCTATGGTTACTCACATCCCTGTAGACGTCGTTGCAAGTGTTAGCTAAGAAGTAGCTTACAACTACCTTGAAGCTAGTAACTGTTGGATCTTAGAGAGTGAGGAAAAAAATTTGAAGAACATACATATATTTTTTTTAAGGTCTAAGCTCTTATTTTATAATTTTTTATTTCTAAATAATGTATTAACTAAGAAATAGATTACGGTGAAACGTTATAAATGTTAATTGTAATAACTGAATTCTAGTGTATATATATATATATATATATATATTTTCTTACTTTCTTAGGTAAATGACTTATTTAAATGACAAACTGTTTACTTCAAAGTGGGTTAGTCGTGGACGCCTTATGTAGATCAGGTCTAGGATAGCGGTTATAAGGCCAGTTTCTATCTTAGAATGATTTGTACGGCGAGGTTGTTACGACTCTGCCGCTTCGAGACGTAAGAGTTGATATTGATGATTGTTATATGTGTTTGGGAAGACCATGGAAATCACGTCATGATATGTGCTATCACCCATCAAGGCATGCTTATTGCTTTTATGAGAAAAGATGATTTGCGATGCCTTATAACTCCCAAACAAGAATTGAAGAACATTTAAGAGCTGTAATGATTTTCACTCAAAGGTAGAGAGTCGGAATTCCTTTCAAAATATCTTAGGAAGATCGGGTTGAATCACAACTTGCCGCCCTTGTTTTGATGTGATCCCATTATCAACCCTCCATGCTATTAAGGATGACCTTAGGTACTACTACATCTGTCGCCTACCTATTGGACTTCTCTATCCTGATCTATTGATGGGATTATTTGGGATTGGTGTAAGCCGTAGTAGCCTTGTGCTCGTGAGATCTTATAGATTACTTGTTGATATTTACTGTAGTTGTTGTATTAGATATTTGTATTAGGGTTGTGTTGTGCTCTTGGAAATCTTATGTTGGAAGTGCTAGAATTATATCAGTGGAGAAAAGAAGACTTGAGTGGTAAAAGAAATGAAGAGGTGATAGTGGATGAGGTAGAGGATTGGATTAAAGCCTTATATGTTCAGGTACCTCAAGCTCCTAGCATGATACTTAAGCTAAAGATTGTGTTATTCCTTATGATTGATGGTTGCTGAAATTACTTAAACATAATTGACTGGATATATGATGAGTGGAAAGAAGGGGCTTCGATGTAGAGTTTGGTTGACCATACCCATGATGAGTGGAAGGAGCCTAAGATGATGCCAGCATTGATCTTAGACTCGAACTATCTTTGTGTCACTCCATTTGGTTTTTGTAGATTGGTATTTGACCTAAGAGGAATTTGGAGTAAGTGGATGCTAAGTTTCAGGTTAAAACTTTTTTTCAGGGGAGGGGTGATGTTAGACCCCAAGAGACTAACTGAGTTAGTTGACTCTCACCTAGTTCACTTCGATTGTTCGGCCCAACTACTCTACTTGTTCGTTCTAATCTGCTGTCCCTTCTGTTGTGTTCTACTTTACTTAACATTACTATGCTCTTCTTTCCCAACTAATTCAGGTTGGCTTTATTAGTTTAGGTCGACTTGGTCAGGTTAGGTTTGCTTGGCTAGATCAAATTGGCTCCACTAATTCAGGTCGGCTCAACCCACCTAGGTCGACTTGGCTAGGTCTTCTCATTTAAGGCAAGGGACTTCAAGATTACTTACTTATGCTTTATTTACTACTTTATCATTATATTTTATTTTGTATTTATGGAATTTCCACTAAGGCAACCCTTACTTTATTTTATCTATATAATTTCCATTATGTATAAATATCCATACTTATAGGGTATTAGAGATAACACATTAATGACATGAATGAAAAGCCTTTTGAGTTTTTTCTTGTGAAAGCTCTTCTATCTCGCTTTTATCAATTCCTTTAGCAAGGATTGTGGTAAGTAACCTTAATTAATACTTTATGCGTAATATTAGAGTAGAGATTAGATCGTGCAGTGTTCATTTGGTACATCATATTCTCATGGACAGCTTACGAATTTGCTAAACCGATCCCATTTTCCTTTCTTTGATATCTCAAAGGACCCACTTGATTTTCTACGATAAAACTTAGTGATAATTGAGCTCCTAGGCACATCATGAAGGCCTCCCATACTATCAAGGAAGTCCAATGGCTCATGGGTAGAGTTGCTGCACTTAATCACTTCATTTCTAGAAGTGCCGATAAGTGTTCTAAGTTTTTTAAGTTACTAAAGAACCTATTTGAGTTCAATTGAGCCAAAGAGTGCCAAGCTACATTTGACAAGCTTAAGTAGTTCTTAGAGAGCCTACCATCCTCTCTAAGCTAATCTTTGAGTATGATCTTTATCTATATCTAGAAGTTAGTGATCAAGTATTGTCTTCCATACTCATTTGAGTAAATGAATGAGAGCATAAGCCAGTCTATTACGTCAGTTACATTTTACATGGACTGAAGACCAGGTGTACATAGGGGAGAAATTCACTATGGCTATAATGATTGTTGCAAGGAAGTTGAGGCCATATTTCCAAACCCATTCCATTATCATCCTCATCAACCAACTGCTATCTTGCAGAAGCTAAATGCCTCGAGCTATACTATCAACTATTCGCTAGTGCTTAGCACTCAAGGAGTTTAGTTTTGCCTAAGGTAAGCTATTAAGGCACTAGTCCCTATGGACTTTGTAGCCAAGTACATTGAAGAGGAGGAAGCACTAGTAGAAGTTAATATACTAGTGTGAAACCTTTATGTTTATGGATCCTCTACTTGAGGGGAAGGGGAGGAGGAGAGAATGCAATCATAGTTTTGCAAGGGCCTTATGGTAGCAAGGTCTTGTACATGCTTAAGTTCAAGTTTCACCTCTTAGAAAATAAACAAGATTCCTTGAGTAGAGAGCTCCAAAGTATACTAACTATAAAAGCTTTCGACTATGGTTGTCTTGATACCTTATAGTAGAGATAAGTTGATCTTCATCTAAGTATCTCCCTAAGCATACAATTGAAGAGACATAGTAGGAGGTACTTGAGATCTGACCTTCTTAAGCCAAGCATTGTTAGATGGACCTAATCATTGAGCATTTGAAGTTCGGAATGCTACCTGATGATAGGGTTGGGCCTTAGAGACTAGATTATGCTGTAGCGAATTATACTCTCATTGATGACACTTTCTACCATTGCAGACATGGTATCCCACTTATTTGGTGCCTTAAGGTTGGAGCTATACGTCAGAGTATACAATAACCATACCCAAGCTTAAGCCCTGTACGTTTGAGCCCTTCGCTTCGACTAATACTGGTTGACCATGAAGGAAGACACAAAGGTTATGGTTCAAAGGTGCTACAAGTGTCAAAAGCATGCATCCATTAGTCATGCCTTGAGCATTGACCTAAATCCTATGATGAGCTCATGGTCTTTTTCCTGGTGGGGGCCTAATGCCCTTGAACCCTTCCCTAAAGCATTTGAGGGTTATTAGTTTATCTTGGTAGATGTAGATTACTTCATAAAGGGTCAAGCAATTGCAAGCATCATAAACAAAGTAACTGAAGGCTTTGTCCTCACTAACATCCTCACCAAAATCATCACCAGGTTCAAGGTACCCTATACCTTGATCACCGATAATGGTAGGTAATTTGATAACGCCAATTCGAAGAGTGGAACAAGTAGAGGGAAGACAAGTTGACAAGCTCCCTAAAGGATATCGGATAACTCATAGGACCTTTATTAGAGAGACATCCTTTTGCCTTACCTTTAGATTTGAAGCTATCCTACCCATCGAGTTTCAACTACCAACAAGTAAGGTTTAGAATTTCGATGTCAATGCTAATCACATGGCCTTATAAGTGAGCTTTGATATAATCAATGAGGTGTACAACATCACTAGAGCTTGGTTAGTAGCCTATTAGCAGTGGATAGTCTAGTACTACAACAAGAAAGTTAGATACATGGTCTTCCATCTTGGAGACCTAGTATGCTGAAAACTATAAGCCATAGGCTCTTAAGACGGGCAAGGAGAGCTCGCATTGAACTAGGAAGACCTTGTGTGAGTAAGGGAAGATGCAGGCAACGGGGCCTACAGGCTAGAGACCCTTGATAAACAACTCATACCAAGGGCTTGGAACATGAATAATCTAAGGCCTTATTTTGCATAAAGTTTTGTAATTAGCTTGTTGTATGTGTATATATTTATGAGTCAATAAAAGATCAGTTCCCTACACTTATCTACTATTCTCTCCCATTGGTCTACACCATCTACTCTCATTTTCGAGTTGAGAGACCTCTTTAATGCTTGGGTACTCTCGCTAGTCCTCGTACCCAAGAGCCTTGATGCCTCGAGCAAAATGGTCGACCTAAGTCCTTAGCCTCGGGCATCCAAGTGGTACTTACATTCAATGGGTTAATGATATGAGACTAAGTACATGACCTTATTGGTATATTGGTTACGACGAGTACACTTAGGTACTTTGCAACCAAAGTACCAAGTGAAGCACACAAGGTCCAAACCAGAAGCTCCCCTTTTTAGCTAACCTAGTGCAAGTACTACTATGCTAAGCATTAAGTAGGACTTGCTCTTAGACACTTAAGCATTTAAGTACACTAGTTGGGCATAAGCACTTAAGCTAACTGAATAACAAGGAAAAGACAAGAAAGTAAAGAGAGAGCAAGCAAGAAACTTAAAGAATAAAAATTGCTTTCATTCATTCATAGATTTTGTATAAGGCTTTAAGGGCCAACATCTCGACCTAGAGTATAATAAAAAAGAAAAGAAAAAGTACATAAAATGGGAAGGAGAGAAGAAGGGCATCTACATGACTTCTACTTGTTCCTTATTGATTTGCCCTTGTTACTCTCTTGAATAGACTTCTTGGCTATACCCCTAAAGGCTTAAGAAGCACCATCATCAAGCCAGTCGAGGGAGCTATGAACGATCTCTAGATGTTGTTGATAGATGTCATTTCGTACCATCCACCCAAAGTCAAAACTGACCTCAGTAGCTACCCTCTTAAACTTTGGTACCATGATGACCTCATTGAAGATCCTCTGAATTGCCTTCGGGTTAAGCTCCTATCTATCCTTTAGCCCAACTTTCTAAGCTTAGGATCTACCTTGGGTCCCTTCAAGCTCCTTC
The DNA here is from genome assembly GCA_024138015.1 of Lumnitzera littorea. Taxonomy (NCBI): domain Eukaryota; kingdom Viridiplantae; phylum Streptophyta; class Magnoliopsida; order Myrtales; family Combretaceae; genus Lumnitzera; species Lumnitzera littorea. Next base: position 75,362,558 of record JAMXBB010000004.1, on the reverse strand, counting down.
TTCTTCTTCGCCAACTCGGCCTTTACCTTAACTAACTTGTGATCATGAGCTTTTGTAGAAGCTTTCATGGTCTTTGTTTTCACCTGCGCCCAAGTTACCTTCTCGATGAGCTCCTTATTTTGGCGCTCCATATCTCTGTAAATGGAGACAAAGTCATTGTTGCGACCTTGCCCTAAAGCTTGGTGACCTCATCCTTCGGCTAACCACTCTTCCCTTAAACCACTTGAAATACGAGCAAACATTAGTAATAGAGCACTCGATAATAGAAAAGGGAAAGGAACAAGAAAAGGAACATACCTCCTTAAAGATTGCCTAGTTGTAGATCATGATGACCTATACACCAAGTACTGCATTAGCTATATTAGCTGACTATGGATACCACATTTTGTCATCCTTTTATTTTAGGTTCTTTTCTTTTCGATTTTGTTTTCTTGGGCTAAGTTTAGTAAAAAATAAAAAATAAAAAATAAGTTAAAAAATAAAAAAAATTAAAAATTGAAAAAAAATTGAAAATTGAAAAATAAAAAAAAATACAATGTGTCAAGAGTGCGGGTTAGAGTTAAGTTAGTTAGTTGTTGGGGTCGGATTAGGCAATAGTCAACGTATACGTGCAATTTAATAAATTTTGAGTCTTTAAGAAGTTGGGCTTCATTAGTAAATATTTTAAGAAAGTCTAGTAAAATATTTGAGTTCATTTAATCTAAAATTTTAATTTTAAAATATTTTTATTTAGACCAATTAAAAATAGCACTCTAGATTTATTAAATTTAAAAATTATGTTGAAAATCTTTAGCATTTATGTTTTGGTTATTTAAATAAATTTAGGTCATTTTATAATAAGTAGGAGTAGATTGGGTTTTGTTTGAGAAATAATATTAATGTTATACCTAATTTAAAAGCTCAAGTATAATTTTGGTGCATAACATAGTAAGGAATTGCACATAGCTTAGATGGTCAGGTCATAGGTATAGGTGTAAGAGAATACAGGTTTGAATCCAATAAATAGTAGGCTCTAAAATCATGGTCAAACTAAACTTGCATTAGATTCTATTGAATCTTTGCAGATTTAGTTAAGGGATTATCAAATCATTTTTTTTAAAACGACTAAATCTAATTAAATTAAATTTGTGACAATTTCTATTTAACAAAGATCTGATAAAATTAAAAAGAGATGGAAATTCATCTATGATGGATCCATGTTAATCTACTATAAGTTTATAAAAGGAACAACTCTCCGTGCAATTAGGGGGGGGGGGGGGGGGGGGGGGGGGGGCGCCACCGTCAAATACCATTAGGCCCTTTACAACACAACAAAATCC
>JAMXBB010000004.1:75257442-75360912 GCA_024138015.1 Lumnitzera littorea | reverse complement strand
GTCAAATACCATTAGCCCCTTTACAACACAACAAAATCCACAACGCCCAAGCACCATTGATAACAACTCAACTCTATCTTCACTTGATCACTCTCCATCACTACTTATCCACCATCCTCACAGATTCTACTCATAGCCACAACTAATAATGCACAACCCCTCATTGTATAACTTCCTCTTTTTCGTCCCTACTTCACCACCACACCACTATAGAGCATTAACCCCCACAACCAATCAACATCGATCCTCAACCATAGCTTACGCTGCCAAACGAAGACTGTGACTCCCAAACCTGACCATTGACTGAACCCAGTGCTTAACCTTATAGACCCAACACTTGAAAATACATGCACACACTAGATACCATAACAACAATCCTTGCACCACCTTTACTCCATTGCATGACCGTCGCTCTTAACCCACAATACATAACACAATACACACAGACACACACATGGCCTGATCTCTCTCTTGACCCCAAACCCAACAATCGATCAACACTACAGCGGCCATGCTTTCGCCTACTTACATATGCCATCTACCATAGTCACATAGAGATCCAAACTCAACCATTACTAACCCTTACAAAAATCATCCAAATCACTACCTTAAACTGAGGTGAGTGCACTAAACAAAGTTTTACTAATAACTTTGTCACAAAAATAAAATCACTTGTTCGATTTGGTGTTCGCAAGACCTCGCACAAAGTTGGATTTGTTGCTCTTTCGGTGATTGGAGCTTGACTTGTACCACCGTAGAGCTTTATGACCCGCTTTTGATCTAACCCACATGCTAGAGTATAGGTGGGTTTTCCTCTTCTAATGTAGTTATATTTATTTTTTTCCCCTCTTGTTTTATTTGTTTTTCTTATTTTGATTTAGATAATTTATTTTATTAATAACCCACACTAACTTTAATTTATTTTTATGTAGGTTTTATTTTAGTGCTAGTTTTAGTTCTTTTAATTATATGGTTTATTTATTTATTGTTATTTTGTGAGTTTTATTATATGAATATATTAACGTGTTATATGAGTTTTTACACGGTTTGCACGATTAGGATTTTATGTAGAATTATTACTAATTTGAGTCTTTATAAGTCTTTTATGTTGATTCCCATTGATTTGTATTTTTTGCATCTCTCACATAAATTGCATGTTTTAGTATGAAATTGCAAACTTTTGGTCAAAATTTCATATTTTAATAAAATTCAATATTTTTGTTAAAAATTGCACTTCTATAGAATATTTGTATCTTTTGTTTAAATTGTATGTTTGTCATTAAACCTACATTTTTAAATAAAGTTGGCATTTTAGGGATTTTTTGAACAAAATCTTTTTGTTACTTAATTAGTTTTTCACGAAATAAAAAAAAAAAATCTTTAATTTGTATCTTTTCTATAGTTAGATATCTTCTTCATTATTTAGGCTTTTTTTTTTTTTCATTGTTTATGCTTCTTTTCCATGATTTGGGCTTATTTTCCATGGTTTAGGTATCTTAGACAAGTTTTCCACATTAATTACATATTTTGTCAAAAATTGTATTTAGGTACTTTAAGGTTTGTTTTTTTAATTTTTATCACATAGGAAAGGTTTTTCTTTAAAAAAAATCTTAATTTTTTTAAGTTTAGTGTCTTTTTTTTTTTTCAAAATTAGACAATAAAAATTAGGATTTCTTTTTAGGGTTTTTTTTAATAAAAAATAACTTAGCTAAAAATATAAATTTAGCCCATTTCAATAAATAAAAATTGTCAACCTACTAAAGTTTTCTAAAAAATGAAGATTAAGATCGGTTTTATCCTGATTAGTGGGTATGTAGGCATCTCTTAGATAATCATAAAATTTATAAAATATTTTGTTTTCATTTTAGTTTTTAGGGAAATCTCATAATAAAAAATTCATTTTTATGCATTTTCACATCCTTTGTATGCTTTCTCATTTTTTATGAAAAATTATAAAAATGAAGGCCCATTTGTTGCTTCTTTTTTTTTTTTCACATGGTGACTTGGTCTTATTAGGTTCCCCCAAATTTATATTTTTTTATTAAATTTTATGAAAAATTAATTTAGGAAATCTATAGACTAGTGGTTACTTGAAAACCCTAATTTGATTTTTTTACCAATTTTACTGGTTAGTAACTCCGAATTTTTTTAAACATTTTTTTTTAGAGAAAAATTGCTTTTCTTTAATTTAATATCAAGTAATTTATAACCAAAATAAAGCTCAACACTGACCCATGGACTTAGAAAAATATCCTACAAAATATGTATCTTAGCTTGTGGAGCTTGCTAAGAGCAAAGGTAATGGACTCTACATTTGTCTTCCTATGGAAGAGCCGAGCTACAATCGCCCTAAAGTCTACTAGTGTCTCCATTATCTCAATCATTAGAACCCTAATGTCCTATGGTATAGCCTTAGAGTCCTTTTGTTACTCTTTATCATACATCGGTTGACTCTATAATCAACCATTCAACCCTTCGTTGGTGGGATCATCGACGATTGTAGGCTCAAGTGTCCTCAAACCTTCAATAGAAGACCTAAACGACCCCTTAGCTTGAACCAACACCAGATCCTTGACCTATCCTCCCTAAGCCATCTTCAAGAGTTTAAGTAGCGACTGTAACTAAGGGGATTGCCTTCGACTTGACCCTAGCAACCTTAAGGATGGTCATTTACCGCTCCCTCCTCCCTTTAGCTTTGATACTCTTGTTGCTCCTCTTTTGAGGAGGGGCACCTTTACCTTCAGTAGCGGCCGAGGTCCTCCATCCCTTGGCTTGAGTTTTCTTCTTCTTTGGGGCGGCCAGCTCTTACATCTACCTTTCATAAGGTGCCTCTAAGGTCTAGTTAGAGTTATTGGAGGAGACTTGCAAACTTAGGAGTACAAAGAAGCAGTTGGTGAGAAAAAACACAAAAATAAAAAGCCAAATTAAATCTACATGTTGTAGGGAAGGGTACCCTCTCAATTGTCTTTATGAGGAAGAACTTGCCTTTCCAACCTTTTACCTTTGACTTTAGCATGCTGAAGATCTTTATATGTTCACTCTAAGCTACTATGTATACTTAATATTCTTGGTTGGTCTTTAGGTGGAAAAGTACTTGAATATGCAAGTTGTTGGCCTCCATAAGTTGAAGACAAAGATTGTCCCAAAGGTGTGTAGCTCTTGCCAAGCGTTCAGGTATAGCAAGCCTAGGTTGGCCTTGAAGTAGTTAAAGTACTCCACCTAGAACTCTCAAAGAAGTAGTCGCAACCTAAGCTCAAAAGACCTTATATACATATAGAAGGACCTTTCACCATTGAGGTCATATGCCTTCTCATCCTCCTTAGGCCTCTTTACTTGTTATACATGGAGCCCGGTCCTCACAGCTTATCAAACCTTATCGAAAGCCTTACAATTGTACTTATATGCTGCTTTTGCTAAACCATAGCTCTACTACAACTTTACTCTCTTCGTTATCATCAACATCGACCTTTCGTAGCTTTGTCACCACAAGCTTCCTCATCTCCTCTTAGCTCATCAAATTGTTGCCATTGTAGTTGTTGCTCATTGTCACCGTCGTTGTTTGGGGAGGAGTGGGGTTAGTACCCTCATGAATTGTTGCTTGGTGACCCACCCTAAAATCCTAAGCTTCTCTATTCAACCATGGGTTCGATGTGTTTGGTACGATAAGGAAGTTGGAGGTTAAGAAATTTAGGGGGTTTTTTAAGGAAGTTTGAGCATAGAAGATTTTTAGGAGAAATTTGTCAAAGTTTTGGGAATTTCTAACTGAATGCGAAGAAATGAGGACTCCTTAAGGCCTTTTTATAGGTAAGAGTAGGGCAAGTGAACTATTTCTTCCCATTAGCATAAGGATCACCATCTTAGCCATCCACGTATCTTCTCCAGAAGATCAATAGCCTAAAATCTTTTTGCATTCAAATAGCTAGTGTGGCTATTGACATCCTCCCTATCGTTACATTTTGCCCTAGATATCAAAATTACACCTTAAGCAAACCAAGCGTCACATTAGTTAGCCTAACCATTACTTCATACTAGTGCTTAGTCAAGTCACATCAAGCATTACATCAGCAATTGAGTGCTCGACAACTTATGCTTGCTAAAACACTTTGTTGTAGCTTGGGTTTAAGCCTTTGGAGCCTAAAGAGGTTTACTCTCTTGCCATCTCAACGCTAAAGAGAAAGGGGAGGGCGATTGGGGGTGTTCAAGTGTTGATAGGCTACTTTGGACCTAGTTCCTAAGGTCTATTCTAAATACTTCGACCCACTTAGGTACCCCCAAGCACATTTCCAAGATGAAGAGCCTAACTACCTTTAGTGAGTTGCTTGTCCCCCTAATAAGCTTAAGCCTAGTCACATTTTGAAGAGGGAGAGCCCATATACCTTAAGCGACTTGTTAGGTCCCCCTTTATGAGCTTAAGCCTAATCAAATAACTTACTTCATTAGTGCACTGACTATTCCCAAATACTCTCTATAAACACTTTAAATAATCTATACACTTCCCTTTATTGTCTCTCCTTATAAACTTAAGCATTAGAGTGCCTCCGTAAGCACTATAATAAGAGGCTTTTTTGCATGTCTTCCACTAAGCACGGCGAACAGACCACCCAAGACAATTATCTCTTCACTTTATGTGACCTCATGCATTACCATAATCCTTACATGTCCTACTGTGGTGCCTTTTGATTTAAGGCCTTACAATTATTTTATTTATACAAAATAAAAAAATTAATTTCACAATAATTAAAGCATTTTGTTTCAGCCAAATTTTGAGAAAATTCAATATATTCATAATACAAAATATAGCTGAAAGCATTTATTATACTTATGCATCATGGTTATTATTGTTCGTGATGTTATACATGGTTGAAAGCATTATCTATACTTACTGTTGACTTATTGGAATATGTACATTGAATAAGTTCTTAGCATAGTTTCCCCCCTTATACAAATCTGGCTTGATAGATTGATAACTAAATTTATTGTATGAATGGTACCTTTTAATGTAGCTGCTTCTTGATAAACCAACTCTAATACATGTTGTTTGCTTTCACACGAAGTAGCATTATTTTAATAACATAAAAATCTAATAGATTAAGTGTTGATAGGAGATTTTAGATAAAGATCTCTTAGACTCATACTGATTTGAAATCATAAGCTGATTTGTTTTGGCCTATGATTGAACTTTTTCCCTTGGCTGACCTATTCCAATCCGTAGTCATCTTGTACGAAGCTCTTGGGTATATGGACTAAACACTACCTCATGGTCGACCTCTTTCCCTAAGAAGTCATCCACTTAGTGTCCACACTGACTACCTCATGGGTATATTTGACTTCCTTTGAAACATAGGTATTAAGTTGAAGGCAGGAAGCTAAGAGTAGACAAAAGTTGACACTGGATAAGGCTCGTTAGATTCTTGGGTCACAACCATACGCATGAAGTCCACTCTCCATGTTTGGCAAACACACTTTCCTTGATAGATTCGTGACTCCTAGATTCTCTCAAGCTCATTGATATAAATTGATGAAATCCAACAATGATAAAGCATCTTAGACACTCACACTCTCAATCTCTCGTGTTTTTGCTCTTTCTTTCTCTCTCCCATAGACAAATACTAACTTCAATATTGGAATTGCTATATCGAACAACATCTTGACTTCCCTCACTATGTTCTCTTTTATAGTCTCAAATCCAAACACTTGAAAGTCCTCTTCATTTCATCTCACCCTGCTGGCGAAAACCTATAGACGACATAATCTTTATGCATTATTTTACAAAACTTAATTTAAGAAACACAAATGTGAGTAACTAACTTATAGATTAGCTATAAAGTAGTGAAAAGGTCCATAAATATAATATCAGAAGTTTAACTTTCTCCTAATCAAATCAATTTATGACGAAAGTTTCCGATTAGCAATAAGAGGTGCTTTTTTTGCTTCTAAACGGACATGCTATATGTATGCATATACGTATATATATCTCATAAATATTTATATATGTATTTTAAAATTGCGATTGAGGAGAGATAAGACGTACGTACTTTTTAAAACTCAAACTAATAAAATACTGTCATCCTCATTGAAAACTACTTGTGTTATAAAATTAATCGGACTCGAACTGTTTGGTATATCACATGTAGAAAAAAGTTTCTAAATGAGATAAAACACCTTGGATATCGTAGATAAATAAAATGCACAAGACTTGAATGTAATTTTAAATTACTTATCTAGGAACTGCAAATAAATCCAAGATCGAGACAATATGTATAAAGTACTAAAGTGCATAATTACTTAAAAAAAATACAATTATGTTGATAAATTTTTGTGAGTAATCATAAAGATCTGCCTTAGTAGATGAGGAAAGGCATTAATCTAAATACCTTAACTAATCCGGTTCGATTCTTATAGAAAGTGAATAAAAAAAGTCTTCTATTCTTATGAATTTGACAAATCTTATTAATAGTTAAGAAACACCCTGGTTAATCATTTGGTAAAATCTCTTTCTTGTATTTTTATATTATATATGAAAGCCTGCTCCAACGTCAGCTGACATCATCACTATTCCTAACTGCATGAGTGGGTTTTCTTACGACTAATTGAAACAACCATACAACTTATATTTGCTGAACACTCAGCTTCCCTTATTCTAAAATGCAGCATTTACACCCCAAAGCTTTAAAATTGTGCTTTTGAATTTCTTACTTCATTATTTTCCAATGTTGTCAAATTCATATTCGAAGGCTGACTTGAGAATAAAAAGAGGTTAAGAGTCAAAAGGATCAACTGAGGTCGAACAAGGATTGAACCATGGTAAAAAAAATATCATAATATAATTTATATTTATATATAAAGTAATAAAATATTACCTACTTTCCTAATGATTGAAAATTGAAAGTTTTTATAGTTTATTTTTTATTTTTCTCTTATCTATATTTATTTTTTTAATAAACTGATATTTTTATTAGAAAGTACAAGAGAAAAAAATATATTTTAAATAAAAAAAACTCAGTTAGTTCTTATAGGAACCGAGTTGGACTACCTGTGTCAACTGGCCGAACTAAGGGTATTGTCAATGAGGGTTAAATTGGTGACTCAGATTGGTTTTATCGAAAGGTCAGGTCTAATTGCATTGGACTGGGAAGGTCAACCTAGGTCTAATAGCATTGTTATTTTCTTTTTGAAAATAATAATTTTTTTTGTAAGAAAGGATTAAATAAATGAAAATATTCAAAAATAAACAGTAAGAGTTTTTTTTTTGTATAAATTATTCCTTTAATTTTATTGGTTTTATAATATTTTATATAGGGATACAATTGGGGCGAGCTTTGTGAAACCTAAACCTACCTCTATAAGGTTTAGTGTTATCTAAAACCCTATAAAACATTATAAGGTTTTATTTCTTATTTCTAAAACTCGATTCTATAAGATTTTTGACTCTTTTGGAGCGGATTTTTATAGGATTCAATAGATCCTATATGAGTAGGTTTTTATAGAGTTTAGATAGGATTAAAAAGAGAATAGAAGGGAAATAAGTTAAGTAGAATTATAATTATATTTATAAACTTATATAATAATAAAATTTGAGAATCAATTGCTTTATAAAATATAAAACTTGTATAAGATATACATTATGTATAAATTAAAAGTAAATATTTTTATTAATATATACTTTTTTTATTAGGTCATGTTTCCTATAAAATTTTTTTATAATCTCAAAAGTTGACCTTAAACCCCATAGTATTTTGAATCATATCTCAAAGCCTGATCTTAAATCCTGTATGGTAATACTCTATAGTGTTTTTATTGGGTTCGATGAGTTGTGTACTCTTTAATAACCTGCCTAGTTGTATCCTTAACTCAATACAAAAAAATGATATTAAAATAAGATCTCAAACATGTTTTGTAAAGATATGGCATCTAAATAAGCAATTTTAAAATGAGAGTAATTATATATATAGGAGGCAAGTACACATGGAGCAAACATACCCATTAATGCTAAGTTTATTGTGGTGTAAAATCCATCATGTGTCACTGTGATTACCAAAATATTATACTAATAATTAAACTTTTATTTTAACCACTAAAACCAATTAACTTTTTCAAATGCCCAATTTGTCAATAATCTACTATTTTATAAATATATAATAAAAAATATTTTCACAAAATAGGAACATTTTGTCATAGCCAAATGTTAAGAAAATTAAATATATTTATGATATATAACATACATAATGGTTATTTTTGTCCCTGACGTGTTTTAATGTATATGCTTGAAATCATTATCGGCACTTATTATCGACTTCTTATGACATGAAGAGTGAATAAATTCGCAGCTCTCTGGCTTGACAAACCATGATGACCAAATCTTATTGTTTTATTTGTCCTTTTCTATAGTACTTATCAATAATAGAATGAAATGGAATGGAATCATTAAGAATTATTTTGAAAAAACTCAATCTTAGCTATTTTTTTTGGCCAAAAAAATGAAAAGAAGATTGCCTAGATATTTGTACGTAAAGCCGCGGTATTTGACTAGTTTCCCCTCCAACCGGATTCCAAAAATCACCATATTTTACAATTACACGAACTTCATTCCCAATTTCATAAATTGGCTAATAAATTTCTTTAATTTAATTAACCCCCAATAAGTTACACAAAAAGTATTCAGACTTTTATCCTTTTGTTATTTTGGCCCCTGCCCCTAATGCAAAGTGCACAGCAATAATGGCCTTTGCATTCGCTATGCAATAATATTTATTCGTATAATATAATTAAGATACTAATGGTAATCTCGAGCACTTAATAAAATAATAAAATATAGATATTTTTCTTTTCTCTATGCGTTTTCTATTATAGTATAGCATATGTGATTTTTGCGGAAACCATAAAAAAAAAATTCCTTTTATAAGCCATGAGTAACACTATGGTTTGAGGGAATTGGGAAGGAATGATTTGAGAGGCGAGGAATTAGGAGGTAAAATTTTTTATTCCACTATATGATTTGAAAAAGATTGTAAAAGAAGAAGGAAATATGAGAATAATCTTTCCCTAAGCCCTACTCAAAATTTTTTCTCCAAAAGTTGGATAGAATCAGAATGGAATTAGGGGTAACCTCATCGTAATAACTTGCCATGTACTATATAAAAACTCGTGACCAATACCACTATTGCTTAGGAGTTTCAATAAATACATAAGGTGTCATTACAACTTAGGTTACCACAACCGATCAAGTCAAGTTTGTGATGCACTAAGACATGTACAATATAATAATAAATAGAACATAATAGTTAATCTCATAGTCCAAATACACCACCATAAAGTTCTAGGTCATATAGAATCCCTTGCTCTATCCTATAAGTCTAAATATAACTTACAATAACACAAGTAAATTTAACTTAGAGACAAAATATAATTATAATAATCACTAGCTCCTATGGTCTCAACCACTCTTCTAGTAACTCTCATCACTATCACTTGTGGATACAAGCTCTTAGGATATAGCTAGTAGAGTGCCCGTAATAAAGTAAATCTATGGATGTGAAAGCACCAATTGCTTAGTGAGATATTCTCGATACCGCATGCACGCAAGAACAAGTAAGTTATTATACATTATCATGCTATGCATGAATGAGCGTATGAATGCAATAATATATATAGTTATTTGAAAATTGTGCATAAGTTGGATTAGCACTCTCTGGTCACTAGAGGTTGGGACGTAAGTACCAATAAGTCAGCTCATATGCCAGTACTCTAAGCTAAATCACCGTCGCCTTAATACATTATTAATTAATTATATAATAAATTATTGCAAGTTTAACCTAAGCTGGATTTTAAGTAATATTAAAATAGTGATTCGATACTATATATTTGCTCGAGAGTATGGGTTGCCCTAAGCAGTTGCAATGCGGACGGAGCCTAATCAAAGGACGACATTTCTCAATACGCAGTAGTTTCTAGAGGTTGTGGCAAGGTTATATCAAACGAAGTATCACCTTCATATGGCCTCTTAGTGCCCTCGTGTGATGTTAATGGCCTTCTTTATATAGTCATACAATACAATGCATGTCTGATTTATATTTAAGTTTCAATATTTGTTAGTTCAATTTATTTAGTGGCCAAATAGGTTCACAAGCACTCCATAACATAAATATATTCATTTCATGTTGTAATAACCAATTCTATTTATATATATTAAGTTTCTTGCACATCAAAACACATAAATACAATCATATGCAAATTCCTAAATCAAACCCACACATTTCCATTTCAAATATTGTAATTTCAATGCAATTAAATTACAACCAAAACCACTGTGATAATAATCGAGAGTATTTATTTGTCCATGATAGTTGCTGATCGTATTAGTCATCGAGATAGTTAATATCAAAGCCAATATCACTTATTGTCAATATATAAAAAGGAATGTAATAAGTATAATAAAAAAATCACTTTTACCGGTCGGTTTTCCTATAGTTGCCTTTATTTTGATTTAACTCCGATGGTTATATATTCCTACCATTGTTTTAATCATTATTGCCATTACACTTATATTTTTGCCAGCACCTCCTAATTATCTATATATTTGATTAGGTAGAAATGTTTGTTAGACTAGAATATAATATGTATGTACATGTACATACATACCTACATATATGTATATATATATATATATATATATATGAATATGAATGAATAGGATAGGAAATATACATTACTATCATTATCCTCTCCTACATTTCTCCAATGACTTTTATAACTAAATAGTATAGTAAAAGATTTTCTTCTTGAAAATAATTTTTTTTTGTAAGAAAGGATTAAATAAATGAAAATATATTAGTAGTTTTTTTTTTTTTTAAATTAATCCCTTAATTTTATTGGTTTTATAGTATTCTATCCAAAAAAACGATATTAAATAAGACCTCATGCTTTCTAAGGATATAGCATTAAATAATCAATTTTAAAAAGAGAGCAAATATATATATATATATAGAGGAGGCAAGCACACCTGGAGCAGACATAACCATTGATGCAAAGTTTATTGCCATCATGTGCTACTGTGATTATCAAAATATTATACTAATAATTAAACTTTTATTTTAATCACTAAAACCAATTAACTTTTTAAAATGTCCAATTTGACAATAATCTACTATTTTATAAATATGTAATAAAAAATAATTTCACAGAAATAAGAACATTTTGTTATAGCCAAATGTTAAGAAAATTAGATAAGAACATTTTGTTATAACATCAATGTATATGCTTGAAAGCATTATCAATACTTATTATCGACTTCTTATGACATGAAGAGTATAAATTCGCAGCTTTCTGGCTCGATAAAGCATGGTGACCAATTCTTATTGTTTTATTGGTCCTTTTCTATTAGACTTGTCAATAGAATAAAATGGAATCATTAAGAATTATTTGAAAAAGTCTCCATCGAAGACTGGCTGGCTATTTTTGGGCCCAGAAAAAAAAGAAAAAAAAGGTTGCCTAGCTATTTGTACGTAAAGCCGCAGAATTTGACTAGTTTCCCATCCAAGTGTTTTCCAAAAGTCACCATATTTTACAATTACATGAACTTCATTCCCAATTTCATAAATGTAACTTCAATTCCATAAATTGGCTATAAATTTCTTTAATTTAATTAACCCTCAATAAGTTACACAAAAAGTATTCGGACTTTTATCCTTTTGTTATTTCGACCCCCGCCCCTAATGCAAAGTGCACAGCAATAATGGCCTTTGCATTTGCTATGCAATAATATTTAATCCTATAATATAATTAAAATACTAATGGTAATCTTGAGCACTTAATAAAATATTTAAAATATGTATATTTTTTTCATTTCTCTATGCATTTGCTATTATAGTGTAGCATATATGATTATTGCGGAATGTACATATATATTATTAAATATTTTTTGTAATATATATTTTTATTTATATAATGAATATACACATATATAATGTCCATATATATTATTAAATATATTTTTATATAATATATAATAATAAAAAGTGAAATAGGGATTGAGAGAATGTATTTATTTAATATAATTACATTTTATGGATATATCACTAAATTTAACCTACACATATTTTGTTTTTATTAATAATTAAATTCCTTCCCTTTTTTCTCTCTCCATTATTTAAACACTTTGAAAGGAATTAAATCTCCCAACAATTCATTCCATTTATATTTTTTTCCCTCACTTTCTTTTCTTTTCCATTCCTTTCCTTATACCAAATATAGTGTAAATATCCTCACAATTAAATAATAATAATAATAATAATATGGTAATATCGATGCAGATTGCGGGCACATCATAACAATGCAGGTACAGGTGGGCGCCTCTTGTGCCGTTTCCCGCTACATCATCAACTGATGGTCAGAGAGACAAGGGTATTATATCAAAGTACATATTAAGTCTATGGTGTTATCATCTGCTCCTTCTTCGTCTTCTTCTTCTTCTTTTAACTTAACCTTGTATGGTATATACGAAAGCGCCCACAAGTACCGGCACATGCTTTTTGTTCCTTCGAGAAATATTTTGTGACCAACAGTATATATACATATATATATTTAGATATATATATATATATATATAACACCAATTAAGAAGAAGATCTATATATCTAATAAATGCGAAACATATGAATATAAGAAAGAAACAGAATGGAATAATGTAGACTCATAGAAGTGTGTGTATATATATATATATATACACGTATGTATCATTTAATTGCACGTTTAGATACTTTTACAAGGAACCAATACAAGCATATAAAACTTGATTATTTTTAAACAAACTCATTATTGACCCTTCTATAATTATCAGCGGATACATGCATATATTAAAATTTATATACTTATAGATATGTGATGTTGTTGCTGGTTGTGGATTAGAGCTGATGAACATAAATTTCCTTGTAGACCTACTATTAGATACTAAAAACAATGACCACAAAAAACGATATTGTTACTGCATGCATACGGTTTGTACTCGATTCATCCTAATAAAATTTTCCTAATGAAGTTCCTATGGAGCAGAAAAAATTTTGATTTGTACTTAAACATATGCCACTTCTTCTTTGATGAGTAGTGGATAAAACTAAATGCTATTAATATTTAAATACATATTAATTATAATATGGTAATATTTTTACATGTGAAAATTTTCTTGATTTACATTTATCACCATTCGTCAAATTCATACATGTTAATGGAATGCTCCCATACATCATAGTCCACATTTCGGTTTACTGTCACCTGCCGCCGGTGCCGACCTCCGTTAGACAACTGAGAGATGGCGAAGGGAATAATATTGGATAAATTTTCTGTCATCTCGTGTAGATTATATCTATATGGAGTAATATCACAGTGAAATGATCTTCACGTATATATCTGATACTTCTTAGTCTGATTCTTTTAGCCCACACAAGATCACAAATATATGTAAAAAATATGACGATATGATCAAGTACACATCTCAGCAAATTAAAATTAGTGTAGGAAGTGCACGAGATACTCCATGTACTTCTCCCAATTACGGTTATATCATTATTATTATTATTATCTTTCTTCTTTTTACAGGTCATTTAAGCACGCATGTGTCGACAATAAACCGAATGTGACCGTGAGACTGGCGAAGGGATAAGCAGAAGATATTTACAGGAAATGATGCGGAAAGGAAAGCCGAGATCACCCGAGACCCACACGCAACCCCATTTTTACCGTAAAAACAAGTCTAAACTAAACACGTCCAATTAAGTTGATACGGGAGCTCTGCTTAAAACATCAAATTAAAGACCTATTTCGAATTTTCCGATTTGGATGAATCTGCTCTAAATTCATTTTACTTTTAAAAGAATTTCTTTGTTTTTTTTTTTCTCAACTAAAATAATGTTGATGTAAAAACTTCACTTGTACTTAACACTGACGGAAGCTCGACTATGCTTGTGCACCGAATTGAGTTTTCTCCAATAAATACTAAACCAAACTTTGAGAGTATGATGTACCGACTAGCACGAAGGGAAGAGTTATAACTTCTGGCTTTGAATTTAACTCATCATCAGAATGGAGCTTTGGTGGTAATTAACGGGCCCCGACATAGGCCGGTGACAATAGCATCGGTAAGTCATCAACAGCGGTGGCGGCACAGAAGACCCCTCCAACGAATATCCAGGCCAGATGCGTTATCGCTGCGGGTAAGTCCGTGTAGCTCGCTGGTGCTGAGTGGAATCTGGGCGGATCTCTCAGTGTCGCGCCAAGCGTGTTCCCAAGGTATATGGAAGTAAGCGGATTGCGGGAGACGGCGGTGAAGCAGTTGGTGATTTTTTGTGTATCGTCGAGATCAACCCAAAATCGGAAATTTCCCACCAACAAAAGCATAAAACATCAATTTTAGTTATTCAATTTCAGTTGAATATACGGGAGCTCGGCTAAAAAATTAAAAAACCCATCTCTAATTTTATATTCAAGTTCAAGCCCAACTAGATAATAAGCCTTGTTTAAATTCATTTTTATTTTTAAAATGATTCCCCACCCCCCGGCACCACCTCCTCCAAACATTCGAACTCCACTTATACTTACTCCCCAAGGAAGTTCGACCATGCCTGGAGTTTACTGAGTTAATCATCTTAAACCGATCTCGAGTAGCTAGCTTGTATGGGAAGACTTATAACCTATGGCTTTGAGTTTAACCCATCATCGGATAGGAGCTTTGGTGGGAACCCCAACTCAGGCGTAATCAGGCGACAATAGCGCCACTGAGTCAACAGCGATGATGAGTGCGGTGGCAGCATGGAAGATGCACCCAACGAATATCCAGTGCAAAGCTCCAGCACTGATACGTTACCGCGCGGTGATGGAACAAATGCAGCTCGCCGGGGCTGAGTGGAATCCGGGCGGATCTCTCAGTGACGCGCAAACATTCGCAAGGGCCAAGGAATATGGAATTGAAGGTATTAATTACTGCGGGAGAGGGCGGTGGAGTTAATGAATTTTCGTGTATTGTCCCAATCAAATCGGACATTTCACATTAACACAAGCGTAAAGCACCAATTTTGGTTATTAACTAAGTAGAATATAGGACCATAATTTATACAAAAAAAAAGAAATATACGGCCATAATTTGATTCCGACTAGGTGGAAGTAAAACAACAACTACAACAATAAGAAGAAGAACAACAACGAAAGTGGCGATACACTATAAGGAAACAAAGAAAGAAGTTATGGAGCAAGGAAGGTTCCCACTCATCATCCTCCAATTCCCGCTACTACCACCATTGCCACCACCAGCACCACTGTCACCACCGTAATGAGGCGATGGAGAAATGGTCGGATCAACAAATGTAAGATCATCACAAACCACATCTAGATCAACTGCAACGATCCAAAACCTTCCGTGCCCGAGCCACCGGTGCGTTGTGAGAGTGACCTGAATGGTTATGGGTTGGCCATCCATTAAGGTCCACCAGAGACCTTTTGTGAATCGGAAGTGTTCCTTGGCCTTGAGCGGTGTGGACTCGAACGTCGCTTGTACGACGGCTTTTTTCCTAGGTTTAACAACAAAGGATGGGAGGGATACATTGACACCACAAAAAGCTAGGTCATAAGATAACGATGCCTTGACGTGGGTGTGTTTGACAGCGGCAATCCAACTAGGGTTCTTGAGATTGATAGTGATATCCCAATGGATATGAGTAGAGTTAAAAGAGAAACGAGAGGAGCCTGAATCAATCTCGACGGTAGGTGCTGCCGTGGCGTGCACCATGAGGAAGATAAGGATTAGGACAATGATAACTCCGAAGGCTGTTAACAATAATAGTAGCAATACCAATAAAATTCGCGGGTATTTGCTTGTGTGATTAGGAGAAGAAGGCATTTTTTCTTCTTCCTTTTCTTTTTTCTTTTTTCTTTTTTTTTTTTGTTTTTGGTTCGCCGGGGGAGTGGGGGATGGTTTGGGTTTGTGCGTGGGTTTGCGAGGGTGGGTGTAGGTGTGCGTGGCTTTTTGCAAGGGTGTTAAGGGTGATGGTTTTTGTAAGGGTGTTTAGGGAGATGGTGATATTGAGAGTGATAGTGATAGCACCTGTGGGAAACAAAATGGTAGGTATATATATCAACCTACAGGATTGGAACAACTAACACGAAGTTGCCTTTCAGTTTCGTCGGAACTCCTTTTGTGATAAAACGAGGAACCGAAGATCAAAACACGAATTGATCAACATAGAATATGAGACATCAACATATACAGATTCTTATTAAGATTGAAAAAAAGAATTAAAAAAATTATTAATCCGGGCTATAAATTAAAATAAAATTCAATATTATAATTTGGATAATCAATCTGGGATCAATTGTGAAATTTTAAAAACATTTATCCTGTGCTATAAAATAGATTTTGATATCACTAAATATGTAGTATAAATTTTTTTTTTTCAATTTTAGTCTGGCATTTAATGCCTTTGCCTGTAGTAACTTTAACCTAATATATAATCCAAATAATGTAGTAAAGAATATGTTCAATATTGCACCGTAAAAATATGACAATTGAGCCATACCAATAAATATTCTATAATCAAGATTAAACCAAAAACTAACATCTCTTGTGCTTATCATGATAAGATAAAACTAGTATAAATGATTAAACATAGTCATATGTATTGGTAAGTTTTATTATCATTCTTAAATCATATGTTCATCAATATAAAATTATAAATAAAAATATACTCCCTTTATAATTTCAGTATCTATTAAATTG
Organism: Lumnitzera littorea; assembly: GCA_024138015.1. Classification (NCBI taxonomy): domain Eukaryota; kingdom Viridiplantae; phylum Streptophyta; class Magnoliopsida; order Myrtales; family Combretaceae; genus Lumnitzera; species Lumnitzera littorea. The sequence continues at coordinate 75,344,153 of JAMXBB010000004.1, read as the reverse complement.
ATGCAAAGTTGGATTCATTTACTTTTAGTTGATTTCATTTAAAAGAAAAAACGAAGTAAATTTTATTTTTAAGCAACTAGAATATATGTCTTGAACATTTTCCTTCAAAGATACGAACTTCCAATTACCCAAAAAAAAAAGAAAAAGAACACTCTCATTTCTCATTCTCTATTTGTACCATAATTATGGTAAGGTTCTCCAAATGCAAGTTTCAAACCGAAATAATGGCCCATTGGTGCCGTGGCGATTCATGAAGGTATATATACTAGCGATGGGTATTGGTGGTCGCGATTGTTTTTCTTATGTCATCAACTCTACTTTAGAGAAAGGATTCAAAGACTGAAGTGACTTGCCCTGAAGTTGCCTTTCAATGAAGATTGATAAGCTGTACACGTTCAATATAAGGCGAATTGATCAACGGTATAATATAAGATATCAATATATATAGAGTTTTATGATTGAAAGCAATTTAAAATTAAAAAAATAATATTTATGCTATCAATTAAAATAAAGTTTAATATCGTAATTTGGATACTCAATATAAAATTATTTTCGAAACTCCAAAGGTATATTTATTTTGTATCCTAAAATAGATTTTTGTGTCATCAAATATATGGTATAATTTATTTATTTTAGTCTAGTAGATGAGGGTGTTGTCTCCTGCATCTTTAACCTAATATATAAACCAAATAATGGACTGAAAAGTATGTCCAATACTATAATTTATTTATTTTTATCTAATAGATAAGGGTGTTGTCTCTTGCATCTTTAACCTAATATATAAACCAAATAACGGACTAAAAAGTATGTCCAGTACTATAGAAGTGTACATGTGCTCTTATTTATGTATACATGTGTTGATTGTATGCGTATGAAAGATTATATATATATATATATATGCTTATATAGCTATACATTAGTTGGTTAATTCAGTGTCATTTTTGTAATCTTCACATTGTATTCTTTTCTTTGTGAACTAATGATTGTTTTTTCTTTTTCCTTTTTTTTTAAGGCCATAGTGAGCTAATGATTTGTACTTCATATACAAGTCTTCTACTACAATCGTCTAGTAAGTGATTTCTTCTTCATTTCTTCTAAGTGATATAGCAAGTCTTTACATGATATCAAAGTAGTAGAAGTTTTTTCTTGTTGTCATCTATTTTTAGTTTCTTCTTGTTTGAATTGAGAATGAACAATGTTTGATCTTATCAATATTGGTATACGTGTTAATGGTGATTCAAGTATTGGAGATCCTTTACAACTAAGTAGATTTGATAGTCCAAGGAGAGTTATTACTAGCAAGCTATTAAATGGATTGAATTTTTTAGGTTGGAGTAGAAATATCAAATTAGCATTAGGTACAAACTCTGAATTAGGGTTTTTTGATGGATCTTGCCCTATGCTTGATAGTGATAATGTTGATTTGAACAAATGGATTTAGTGCAACTATATGATACATTGTTGGCTTTTAAATTCTATGAGAATGTGAGATCATCAAAAGAATTATAGGATGACATTTGTGAGAAATTTGGTTTAACAAACGGCTGACTAATATAGCAATTGCAGCAAGAGATAGTAAATTTAAAGCAAGGAGCCAATACTATTGTTATAATTGGCTTAGGAAGCTTTGGGATGAACTTAATAATTTTTCCACTTTTCCTAAATATTCTTTTAGTGTGATGAATGTTTGTTCTTGTGATCTAAATGAAAAAATTTTTGAAATACAAAACAAAAATCAACTGCTATAGTTTCTCATGAGGTTAAATGATGTGTATGAATATGTGCAAAATCGAGTGTTGTTAATGGAGCCATTACCTATGATGAGTAATGCATATTACTTACTTTTTCAAATTGAAAAACACAAACAATTGAGTGGGTAGACAAATGCTAGTGAAGAGAATGTTGCTTGTATGGTTATTTATGGACAATAATAGAAACTTTCAGCAAATAAAAAAGATAAAAAATGAAAGGAGTTGAAAAGTAAAATTTTTTTTGCTCACATTGCCAAAAATTTGGTCGCATGATTAAGAGGTGCTTTAAGTTGATTGGTTACCTTGAGTGGTATAATAATCAAAGAGATAGATTAAGTGTTGAAGTAGTAGTAAATGTATATGTTGATAGAAGGAACATTATAGAATATGATACTCCATTTGATCTACCAAAGTTTAGTATAGCTGGAATAAGCTACAATGTTGCTAATGTTGATGGTTAGCTTGTTTCTAATGTTTGCGCAGAGGTCATGAATGCTTTGAAATTAAGGCAACATATTGATGATCACACAGCATTAGCCCATTTTTTAGGTAATGTTTATGCTTTCTCTAGTTCTTCTTTAACTTCACTTAGTCATAATGAGAATGTTTTAGGTAATTGAATTATGGATACTGGTGTATCAAATCATATGATGCCTTTCACACATATTTTGTCTAACATATACACACTTATTAATCTAATTTAAGTCAAATTACTAAATGCTTCACTTAAGATTGTCACAACAATTGGTACTGTTTGTATTAATAAATACATTACCTTGCATAAAGTTCTTCTAGTTCCTGATTTTCAATTCAACTAATACATTGTTAGGTTCTCTCTAACTTAGTTTTGATGATAACAAAAAAGTATTATTTGATCAAAATTTTGCAAGAAAAAGTTATGAAGAAAGTTTTTAAAATTTGTAGAGCCTTTGGTAGAAGGTTGTACAAAGAGAATTAGAAGTTATATAAGTGTAGAAGTTGTAGTAAAACCTTGGGATGCTAAATAAATGTCTAAATGTATTGTGCAAAACACTGATAGAAGCTTAAAGTAGAAGGTTTGATTGTATTAAGAAGCGAGGATAGGATTATTGTAGAAACTTGTGTAGAACCTTAGAAGACATTTGATGGAGGACATGTAGAAGGTTAGGTAGAAGATTTAAAATGATATGTAGCTAAGAAACTCAATAGAAGCTTGAGTAGAAACTTTTAGAAGAAAAAATGTAAGGATGACATGTTGCGGAGAAGTGTAGTATAGGCTTTAATAGAAGCTTTTGATATGACCCATGCCAAGGATCGACAAGGTCGGTTGTAAGGGGTAGGTCTAAGTTTGTAGAAAGCTTGAAAATAAGGATGGAAATGCATGAGAGTCAAAGAAACGAACAAGCAAACCTTAATCTACTCTAAGGATATGACATACTGGGAAACTACTAAAGACCTACAGAGTGAACTCAATGTAATGTACAAGAGAACTTCGTGAGGGTATTCTCCACTTAGCCTTACTTAAGGATTAAAATAAGAGTGAAGTAAACACAATAGAGAGCAATGCTCACGAAAAAGAGGGGTATATTCAATGTCCATGTAGATGTTTGCGGCTACACAGTACAAAAAGGTATTTATACCTGAAAAGTTAAGGCATCCTATCTAAAATGGAAAAGACTAAAAAGGATAATGTCTAAAATAAGTATGATACAAGGAATATCCAAATGGTAAGGATGAAAATTTAGCAAAATGAACATTTTGTACGAAACATTCTATCACAAGGGGTGCTCGAACACATGGTAGATGATTAATGGTTGTACACTTAGCAAAAGTAGATAAATTATACGGCTAGCTTAGCTATTGCTGAGTAATGATGCTGAGTCAAGCTAATAGTTCGGCAATGTTAAGCTAAGTAGGTAACTCTTCTAAGGTGAATTCAACTCAAACGTGTTTGATATAGCTTAGATTTAGGTTAGCTAAACAAATGGTCAGATAGGTCAAGCTGTTGTTTGAGTATACTTCTAGTTAACAATTGGAAACTATCAATAAGCGCAAGAAGGTTTAGTTCGATTTGAGGATCAAGTTGGCAAACTATAGCAGTTTAGACTCTTAAGTTACGAAGCATAAAGAAAGATCTTGCTTAGACATGCTTTCTAACCTTTGGGCTCAGGTCAAGGGTTTAGTAGTCGGATTCTTATCATCCCCACTGGGTTGATTAGGATTTGAGATCAAATTCAACTGGTCCTCATCTAAGTTCTCTTCAAGTTAGTAAGGGTTGAGATCAACAACATTAAACATGTTAAACACTCCAAAGTCTTTTTAGTTTTAGTTAGTATGCATTATTGTTTATCTTTTGAAGTATCCTAAATGATCCTTTAGCTCTAGCAAACAACTTATTCTTTCTCTTGTTAAGAAACCTCTCCTTACTAAAGTGTAACCACACTTAGTCATTGGGTTGAAACTACTTAATCTTCCTTCCTTTACCTTTCTCTTTTAGTTTTCTGGTAACTTGGTCAATATGATGGGCAACTTGTTGGTAGATCTGTTAGACAGATTGGGCTTTGGTTCTTGCTTCTAGATCTTCTTAGTCAATAGGCAGCATCAAAGTGTGATCAAGGGTTAGTCAAGGATTGAAATAGTAGATAGCCTCAAATGGGGCATGTCCATGGTGGTGTGTGCTGTTTTGTTGTAAGGAAATTCTCCTACGAGTAGGTAGACGTCCCAATTAGCTAAGTTCTTTCCCATTATAGCTCAGAATAATGATCCCAGGGTGTGGATGATAACCTTTGTTTGGTCATTGATTGGAGGTGATAAGAAGTACAGAACAATAATTTAGTTTCCATCCAATGCTATAGAGTTCTCCAAAAATTGCTCAAGAACTTTAGGTCTTTATTTCACAATACACTCTTCGATACTCCATGCAAGCAAACTATTTCCTGCAAAAAAACAAAGAAGCAATAGCTAAAGTGTTGTTAGTTTTGGTATAAGGAACAAAGTGTGCCGTCTCACTAAACCTATCTACAACAGCCATCATAGAGTCTTTGTCTCGAGCAGTTTGGGGTAATCCGAGGATAAAATCCATAATTAGGTTAGCCTATAGTTTGGTTGGAACACGCAGAGGCATTGCCTTCCCTTGTTCAGCTTGACTCTTCACCTTCTTGCAGGTGGTATATCCATTAATCACATGATGCACATCTTGTTTCATATTAGGCTAGATGAACTTATCATTTAGCAACTCATATGTCCTTCTATTTCTAAAGTGACTAGAGAGTCCTCTACTATGTTCTTCTCTCACCAATGGTTCCCTAATGAATAGCTCGACACACATAATTTGCCACCTCAAAACAAATAACCATCTTCTACATGGTATTCATCTACTATTCTACCTTCTCCATAGTGTCTATATATAAGATCAAAATGAGAATGACGTTGATATTATTCTTTGATGCTTGCAAATCCTAGTAGCTTGGTCTACAACTTGGTAAGAAGACCATGTCTTTTTGATAGAGCATCGATAACAACATTATTATTGCCTTACTTGTATTTGATGATGAAATTAAACCTTCCTAGAAATTTAACTCGTCAAGCTTAGCATTTAGAAAGCTTTGATTGGCTTCGCAGGTACCTTAAGGACTCATGATTCATGTATATGACAATTCCTTTGGTAGAAGATAATGCTGCTATGCGCGAAGAGCTCTAATTAATGCCAAGAGTTCTTTGTCATATACAGAATAGTTTAGTTGTGCTCCTTGGAGCTTTTCACTACAATAAGTGATAGGTTAGCCTTCTTACGCTAGTGTGGCTCCAATGCTGACATTTGATACATCGCATTCGAGCTCAAACACTTTATCAAAGTTTGATAGAGTTAAGATTAAGGCAGAAATCAACCTTGCTTTTACTTTAGCAAAACTACGCTATTCTATCTCTCCCCACTTAAATTCTACATTCTTCTTTGTTAACTTATTTAGAGGTGTTACTATAGTATTAAATCCTCAGATAAAGCATCGGTAAGATGATGCAAATCCATGGAAACTCCTTACCTTAGCACATGAAGTAAGGATCAGCCACTCAATAATAGCTCAAACCATCTCTTCATCAACTCTCAATCCTCCTCTACTAACTACATCACTTAGGAAGATGACCTCTTCTTAATAGAAACAACATTTCTTCATATTTCCAAACAATTTATCTGCTTAGAGGACAACAAAAATAGCTCAGAGGTGGTCAATATGACTTGCTAGGTTAGTATTGTATATGAGGATGTTGTCGAAATAGACAACGACAAACTTCCCGATCAGGTTTATTAAAACATGGTTCATTAATCTCATAAAAGTTCTTAGGGTGTTTAACAGTCTAAAAGGCATGACCATCCTGGCCATGTTGGGTCTTAAAAGTAGTTTTCCATTCATCCCCTTGCCTCATTCAAATATGGTAGTATCTTGATTTCAGGTCGATCTTGCTGAACACCTTAGCACCACTTAGTTCGTCTAGCTTATCATCCAACCTTGGAATGGGGTATTTGTACTTGATTGTAATCTTGTTGATATTTTTGTTATCCATACACATATGCCAAGTGTCATCCTTCTTCGGCATAAGTAATGCAGGCACAGTATACCCTTCTAATAAGAATATAATTACTACACCTTTAACCTAAGCCCAAGCCCAAGGCCTTAAAGGACTGACAAGGAGAATCCTCCTCTTTAAGCTAACTTTTGCCAAGGCTAAGATGATCTTCATTGCTAACTATCTTCACATGCCAAGCTAAGTAACTTCTCATCTATCGATAACTGAGTACCGACTTGAAGCATGCTCCACTGATAGTTCGACCTCTCACACGTTTGCTTAACCATGACTGAGCCAACATTCAGCTTAGCAATATTGGTGTCGAGGACCCTAACACATATCCATAGCTACAACTTCTCAGAAGGATCCTCAAGTCTAGTTGGTAACCTCCATTTGGATCATACCATTAATCTATTTCTACTAGAAGCGTCTCCAAAGAGCTATTACTATGTGTTTAGTCCTACATGAAAGAACTCTATTGCTCTAATGACTAATTTCTTTGAATTTTCATTTATACCCTTTAATATTCCTTATACATTACTTCTTTTGGACACTACCCTTTTTATCTTTTTCATTTTAGATAGGATGCCCTAACATTTTAGGTATAAATACTTTTGTAATATGTAGCCGTAACAATCATCATACATCTTTTAATATTGAATATACTTCCCCTTTTTGTGAGCTAAATGTGCTTACTTCCCTCTTCTTACTCTTATCTTAATCCTTAAACAAGGTTAGGTACTGAGTGACCTCATCTAGCTGCTCGTGCATTGTATCAAGTTAGCTTTGTGAGTCCGTAGAGTTTTCTTGATGCATCATATCCTCGAAATCGTTCATGGGTTTCTTGTTTATTTTTGTTGTTATTCATGCATCTTCCTACCTTCGTTTTCAAGCTTTCTACAAGCTTGGCCCCACCCCTTTACGGTCGCCTTTGTCAACTCTTGATGTAGCGTATCATCTTTGGCATCAAAGCGGAGGTTCATTTAGCTAAGTTATATTTAAGCTTTCTTGTAAGTAGTGTTTGTTGTGGTAGTATGTTATAGTCACATAGAAGTTAGCAAGTAAGTAGGAGTAGAAGTTTGCTGTGGTTGTATGCTCTATTTGTTCCTATTTTAAACATATGAAGATAGAGCAAGTTTCTGTTAGATATATTGTTCTTTGGAGTAGTTATCATATTCACGGATTAGTTAAATATTTGCATGAAAGAGTGTGTATGTTGTTTAGATTGGAGGCACAATATTTGTTGTTTCTTAGATTTTAAGCTTGTTGTTAAGTTTATTAGAGAGAATGATGGATCCTAGTATCAATGCTGGTATTAGGAATGGCAATAGTGGTGTTGTCTACCATGGACAACAACCCCAAAAGTACAGATGAACAAATTGATGAGGTTGCTAACCTCATAGCTAATTTAGCTAGAGCTATTTATGCACTAACCTATCGACCTACTAAGGCCATGTAGAATACCCTATAAGCTACTCGACCTATTAAAGGATAGATTTCGGCTCAACAAGCTTAAGGTGGAGGAATAGGAGGATGAGTATGAAGAAGGATTGATTTAGGTGATATGGATGATGAAGGAGAAGAAGAGTATAATGAAGAAGACGAGCAAGCTCAAGCACTTCAAGCTGCCAACCATGGATGATTAAGGTGATGTGGATTGATACTAGAAGTGTTGACGACTACTTAAACTAGGAAGAGAAGGTACAATCTATTTTTGATTATTACTAGTATAAGGACCATGAGAAGGTAACGACTACCATTGTTGAGTTCTCAAGTTATGCTACTATGTGGCAAAAGAACTTCCAAACTATGAGACAATGAGAACGATATAGAGAAGTTAATACTTGGCCTGAGATGAAGAGGATCCTTAGAAACAAATTTATGCTAGACACTTATTTACAAGATACTTTTGCTCAACTTTGAGAGTTGAGATAAGGGAGTCGAATTGTTGATGAATATGTTCAAGAGTTTCAAATGCTCATGATCTATTGTGAAGTAGATAAACAGTCGGCTTGAACAATATTTAGGTTTTTTACCGGATTAAGAAATGACGTTCGAGATATTGTGGAATTTTAACAGTTCACTACATTGGATGAGGGTATAAGAGTAACCTAGTGAGTAGAGAAGTAAAGAAGGAACAGTTTGAGTCGACATCTAATGAGCCAACTGGTCCAACTAGGCCAACCTACTCAAGGAAGCTACTAAGCTTAGCAAAGTGTAGAACCAAGTAGACAAATAGATGTTAGAGCTAAGTAGAAGAGTTGGCCAACTGAAGGTGAAGTATAATTGAGAACTTATGAGAAGAGATAAGGATCTAGGACGATAACAAGCTAAATCAATTGCTTTAAGTAGTAAAGACTTGGGTACATGGCCACCTAGTGTTTGAACAAAAGGACTGTGATTATTAAGGGAAATGCCCAAAAAATTAAAGTGGATAATACAAATGAGGAACCAGAGGAGCAAAAAGAAGTGGAGGAAAAGATTAAGGTTGATGCCAAACTGGTTGAGGAATATGTGTTTGCTAAATATCTAGATAAACTAACTGTACTTGTCCGATGTATGATAAGTATAAAACCTAGGAAGAGTAGAGAGAGAATTTGTTTCATATCACATGCAAGGTGAACGAGCAGGTTTGTACACTCATAGTGTAAGTGAAAGCTACACTAATGTCACATTTGCTAACCTAATTAAGAAACTTAAGTAATCATTTCACACCCGAAGCCATATAAGTTACACTAGTTGAATGAGAAGGGAGTACTACATGTCACTCAACAATTGTTGTTGCTAATCTCAATAAAAAACTTTTTTGAAAAAATTCTTTGTGACATACTACCCATGTGTGCATCTCATGTGTTCCTAGGCAAACCTTGGCTTTTTGATTGGAAGGTTATACATGATTGATTTAAGACACCTATGTATTTGAAAAGGATAGGAGGAAGATTACATTGACCCCTATGACGCTAAGTCAAGTTAGCAAGTTGTAAGCTAAACTTGCTTGAGGACCTAAGAAGACTTTGATTCTTAGCAGAGTTTAGCTTTGAGAAGCTATTAAGGTTGATATGTTGACTTTCTTATTGATTAGACGACTGCTAGAGTTGAAGGAGTAGATTAGGCTACTTCGAGAGCTTAGGGAGCTACTAGATGAATATGCTGACTTGTTTCTCGAATAGTTTCCTAAGGGATTACTCCCCTTCTGAGGCATTGAACACTACATTGACTTGATTTCCATCACTACCTTACTGAATAAGCCAGCTTATCGGATGGACCCCAAATAAGCTATTAAGCTTTAGAGACATGTCAATGAACTATTGGAAAAGGGTTATGTAAGAGAGAGTCTTAACCTTTGTACTATGCTAACCCTCCTTGTACTAAAAAAGGATGGCACTTGGCGTATATGTATGGATAGCAAAGTTGTGAGCAAGATCACGATTAAGTATCGATATCCTATCCTCAAACTAGATGGTATGTTAGATGAACTAAATGGCATTAGGGTTTTTAGTAAAATTGATTTGAAGTTTGGCTACCATCAAATTTGGATATGATCGGGAAATGAGTGGAAAGCTACATTCAAAACTTGGCATGGTCTTTACGAATCGATGGTTATGCCATTTGGCCTGTCAAATGCCCCCAAGTACCTTCATGAGATTGATAAACCGTATGCTAAGAAACTTAATTGGAAAGTGTGTTGTGGTATATATTGGCGACATCCTTGTATATAGTATCAACTTGCTAAGCCACACTGAGCATCTCTATGCCATGTTTGATGTACTCTAAGTTGAGAGGTTATTTGGCAATCTAAAGAAGTGTTGTTTCTGCCAGGAGAAAGTGGCTTTTTTAGGATATATAGTAGGTGGAGGAGGCTTATGAGTAGATGATGAGAAGATCTAAGCCATTATTAAATGGCTAACTCAAACCTCCTATGTCGAGGTAAGAAGTTTCCATGAATTGACACCCTTTTATCGAAGATTCATTAGAAACTTTAGTATGATTGTTGTACCCCTTATGAGCTAACAAAGAAGAATATTGAGATGAAGTAAGGAGAGAGAGAAGAAAGAAGTTTTGATGAAGTAAAGACAAAATTGACTTCTACACCAATCTTAGCTTTACCAAACTTTGAGAAGATTTTTGAGCTCGAATGTAACGTATTAGGTATTGGGATAGGCGCTGTCTAGATGCAAGAAGGCCAATGAATTGTTTACCATAGCGAGGACCTCAATTGAACTACTTAGTATATGACAAAGAATTGTTAGCCCTTTATCTGAGCACTATAAGTATGGCAACACTATCTATTGCGAAGAGAGTTTGTCATTTACACAAATAATGAATCATTGAGGAACGTTAAAAGTTAGGCCAAATTATCAAAGAGATAAGCACGATGGGTTGAATTCTTAGAAGGATTCAACTTTGTAATCAAGTGCAAACAAGGCAAGACCAATGTTGTTATTGATGCCTTATCATACTGACATGTTCTTCTAACTAAACTACAAATGAAACTCTTTGCGTGCATTAAGGAGCAATATCCTCAAGATCCTCATTTTGGTCCTATAATTAGATGATGTGTTGAAGGAAGAATAGTGGATGACTACCATATGAAAGATGGTTATTTATTCTAGAGTGGCAAACTATGCATGCCAACTTGTTTTGTATGAGAACTGTTAGTTAAGGAAGCCTATAGTAGAGGACTCTCTAGCTATTTTAAAGAGAAGAGGACATATGAGTTGTTGAATGGACAATTCTTTTGGCTAAAGATGAGGCATGATGTGCACTAGATTACTAAGAGTTATGCTACTTACAAGGGGCTAAATACCGAGTTGAGTAAGGGAAAGCAATACCTTTACCTGTTTTGACCTTTTTCTGACGAATCATATAGTCTTAGGATTTCAACTTTCATTAGCAGATTCACTTTCTACAGTTTCCCTCCCAACCATAGATTGAGTTGAGTATGGATTTTGTTCTTCATTGCTAAGAATTGCCCAAGGCTAAAATTATGTGATGGTCGTCATGGATAGATTTAGTAAAATGACACACTTTTTGTCCTGCTTTAAAACTAACGATGCTTTGGCTATCGTTTCTCTCTTTTTATAGAAAATTGTTTGTTTACAAGGCGTGTTGAGAAGTATAGTATTAGATAGAGATCCAAAGTTTCAAAGCCATTTTTAAAAAACTCCTTGGTGTTACATGGGAACTAAACTACTCTTTAGCACTTTCTATCACTCTTAAACCGATGGCCAAATAGAGGTGGTCAATCATACTTTACAATCACTACTTTGAGTTGTTATAGGGAAGAATTTAATTGATTGGGATGTTTATCTGCTTGTAGTGGAATTTGCTTACAACCGCACTATACATGACAAGACTAAATGGATACCCTTTGAAGTCATTTATGGCTTCAATTTAGAGCTACAACTTAATCATACCGTAATATCAATACCTGAGCAAGAAGACGCTGATACAAGAGCCTGAGTACAATCCTTATAATAGATCTACAAGAAGTTACTTGATAGATTGATCAAGTTATCAAGAAAATGAGAGAAAGGAGAAAAGGAAGGAAGGAAGTATAGTTTCAACCTGGAGATTTAGAGTGGTTGTATTTGAGCAAGGAAAGGTTCTCGAGCAAAAGAAAGAATAAGTTATATGCTTGAGCCGAAAGTCCCTTCAGAATACTCTAAAAGATCAATGACAATGCCTATTGACTGGAACTACCAAAAGAATATGGAGTCTCTAATACCTTTAACATTATGGACCTTAGTCTTTATTACCTTGAAGGAGAATTGAACGAAGACTAGTCAGATTTGATCCTAAATCCAAATCAACCTAAAGCGGATGATAGGAATTGAACTACCCAAGCCCAACCCTGAGGCCTTGAAGGATTAATAAAGTGAATCCTCCTGCTCTAGCTAACTTCTATTGATGTCGAGATGATCTTCACTATCAACCAACTCTACATGTTAAGCTAAGTAACTTTTCACCATTCAGTAGTCAAGTGCCAACCTAAAGCATGCTCCATTGACAGTCTCACCCCTTACAAGTCTATTCAACCATGATCGAGTTGACCTTCAGTTCAACATTATTGTTGTAAAGGACCTTAACACACATCCATAGCTACGTCTTCTTAAAAGGATCCTTAGGTCTAATCGGTACTTCTACTTAGCAACTTCCATCTTAATCGTACCATTCGTCTGTTTTTGTTAAAAGTGTCTTTAAAGAGTTATTGTTACGTATCTACTCCCATATAAAAGAACTCTACTGCCTTAATAATTGATTTCTTTGAATTTTCATTTATACCCTTTGATATTCCTTGTACATTACTTCTTTATAACAGTAACCTTTTGTCTTTTTCATTTTAGGTAAGATGCCTTAACATTTCGAGTATAAATACGCTTATAATATGTAGACGCAAGAATCATCATACATCTTCTAATATTGAATATACTTTCCCCTTTTGTGAGCTAAGTATGCTTACTTCTCTCTTCTTGCTCTTATCTTAACCCTTAAGTAAGGTTAGGTTGTGAGTGATCTCATTGAGCTGCTTGTCACTTTTCGAACAAGAGGAGTCATAATAGTCTCGCTGTATAAACCAACATAAGATAGAACTGACTTTATAGCTACTATGGTAGATATAGTCCAGATAAGGCATGCATAACTCAACTAGCTTAAAGCATCTGTTCTAATACTTGTGAGTAATCAAACTTGTAGTATAGCTTTATAAAATACTTATTTTATTTAACCTGTTGTCTCATAACACAACAGTACATACATAAACATCTCACATCTAGAGTCATAATTTATAATAAGAGTTTATGAAAAGCTACAGGTTTTGCAAACTATTTATAATAAGTTAAGAAACTAATGAATGTTTCAGGGAATTCCCAGTTAATTTCATCAAAATTCAAAAGATAAGTCAAAACCTTAGTTAAGTTTATTATTCATTCCTCACTTTCCTAAACAACAACACACTAACCTAGGGACAATAGCATCAGAACATCCTGGCCTTCACTCAATACCTACAAAAGAGTTTATAGAGATATTAGCACAATTAGCTCAATAAGTGGGACGTTCGGAAGAGTACCAAAGAATCACAAGTAAGGTTATTAATTATGATGAAAAGCAATGCAATCGAACAAATGAAACATTGCATAATGTTATCCAATCCATTATGAGGTTAGAGAAATTACATCTGCTCCAACCCGGATTGAGAAGTTTTATCACGACTCAAATCAAACTAAACTTGGGCTTGTGCAATAGAGAACACCTTTCTTCCATGATCTCCTTCGAACCATGGCCCCATCCTTACCGCGACCTCTTTACTTGTCACTTAGCTCAACTAAAGATAGGGAAATGACTATTTCAGTTATCCTCATCAAAGGAAGTCAGTATTTGGCCTAACACTCTTAATTGTTTCCCCTAGTGAATGTTATGCATGTCTAGTTTTGTTTTAGTCGAATAATTGTTAGTTGTAATTAGAGTTGACCAAACAAGTACTTATAATACAGAAACAATGTGAACATGCAGAACAAAACATCAAGGAGTTCAACTCCTATCACAACTAAGTATCATATACACATACGGCATGCGTACAACCATCTAATTATAAGCATAACTAGAAGTACTCTTGAGTCTCCAGATACTTTAATACAGTATCCTGACAAGTAGTAAATCTACAATCCTAACTTACTTGTTCAGACACTCACTACAAAAGGCTTGAGTTATCAACAGTTTGTTTTGTAATAGTTACGAAAACATTAAGATTTGATCTAAAACGGTTGTATATATATATATATATATAATATTATCACAACAATATATAGTTTTATTATTATATGTATCAAGTTAAGTTATGAATTATTGATAATATATGTAATTTATACTATTATGTATTATATATTGTTTCAATCGTATCAAAACATATTTTTAATTTATTAAATCACATTTCAATTCCGGTAAAGTTACTATAATACATACGTTCTAGAATATTATAGAGTTATGAGTTATATTATTTAAGATTGTCTGATTTTAATAAAATTAGTGTTATTCAGTTCGTACAGACTTAACGACATATTTTATGGGTTCTATTTCTAGAGATGACTTTTAACGGATAGTTCAATTTTTTAATATAGTTATACGTATCTATATAAATATTATTGTATCATATGTAATTTATGTTGTTAAACTATATTTTACCTGATTTGTCATTATAATCATTATAATGCTATAATATAAGTACTATCTAACCTAATACACATATAACATATCTCGATTAGTAAAATATCATTAATTATATTAAAAATATACTTTTTATCTAATTTGATGAGTTCACTCATACATAGTTTTTATTCAACTATTTATTTCATTTTAACTTATTATTACTAAAGATACATCTCGATTTGCAATTTAAGTTATTTTACTATGTAAATTAGTAATAACTAGTTTAGGTCATCAAATTATTCCTTAAAAATTTCTATAGACTCCTAAAAATATAGGGAACTCCGTTATTACTTGGTTTCATGTTTTGAATTTATCACTTATATATTCGTATTTACGATTTTACCCCTAAATTATCCTAAATTACCTAATTATGATCCTTTTTGCATCAAATTGATTTCAACCTGTCCCAACATTATTATTATTCACTAGAAATTAATACATGTCCATTTCATCATTTAATTTCATAATTTCCTATTTATTTCACAATTTCAGCCTATTTTCGAGCTATTTTTAGGCCAAAAAATGCAATAAATATTAAAAATATACAAATCAAAATTTAGGCTACATAACAATTACCTATATATCATATACCTCTTACACAAAAATTTTATACTAGAAACAATATCATTCAATACATTTATTTTACAAATCAAACTTCGGATGAATAGTAGTTTAATTAAGCAAGTATACTAAATATTATGAATTTTTTAAAAATAAAAAATATCACGTAAAATCATGTTTGGAATAACCTAACTACAATTTTTTTTCATAATTTTCTAAGTGGATTTGATTTTTTTTAACTAATTATTGAAAAATAGGGTGAGAAATTGACATGGCTGTTCTTGGATGCTATGGTTGCTGGTGATGGTTAGGTGGTTGTCGGACGGCCTGGGCAGTGGGTGGACTGCTTGGGGATGGTCGGGTTCTACAGTAGATTCACAGTTGGTTTGGTTTTTAGTTTAGTATGAAAATTCTCCTATTTTTCTTATTTTCTTACTAATTTTTTCTATTTTTTGTAAATTCTTTCTATATTTATTCTGGATTCAAACTTGCTAAACCGAGACTAGTCATCTATGTTTCACTATTTATAGGAGTCTTTTGCTACTTGGAAATTTTTTCTTCTATTTAATCCTTCATTAATGCAAGTAGGAGGTAGCTCTTTTGGATACAACTTGCTTTTAATTCAGCAATCTTAAATCTCTACAGCTTGCCATAGTAATTTCCAACAAATTCCTAGCCACAATTGGATTTGTAGGATAGGTTTTGCAATTATTTTAGTATTTTAGGTATACTTTATTTATATTTAGTTATTTTGTAATATATGTGTATATATATCATGTGTATATATTACGCGTAATATACAATTATACTTGTATAATTAAGTTTCTAACATATCTTTTATTTTTAAGATATGTTTCTTAATTGTTTTCATGAATTCAACATAATATACATATATATATATATATATAATTAAGTAATTAAGATATGAATATCAATGGTATTAACTATTGTAACTATCAAAAATTACAAGTATTTATATGACCCAATTAGGGTAAGTTCTAGGTTAGTGTAAATTACAAAAAGATTCCTATCAAAAAGGAAAAAGGAATAATTTGTAAAGGTAAAGTTGTAATTGGACAAAAGAGGAATATTTGGTTATAAATGATAGTATGGATCTTAGAAAAATAAGGTACATATTAGTTGTTTGTTTTGTGCTCCCAATTATGTGATTTATTGAGTATAGTAGGTTCTAAACATGTCAAGTCGGGGTTAGCAACTTGGATGTTCTAGATTGAGGAAAGGCTAGTTTATAAGGTAGTTTATTATCAGGTTGGCCTCGGCTGGTCGACATGGGATTAAGGTCAGCTTAGCCTTGGACATGTATCAAGCCAATGGTATATGAGTTCGATAGTAAACCTAAGACTGATGTATTATGGAGGGGTCGGCTTAGCAACAAGTCGGTAGCCTTAGTGGTCTCTTGGATGAGGTAGAGAGTAGAGTAACTCAGCAGGTCGAACTAAAGAATGCATTGCTCTTCAAAGTTTAACTTCCTTTAGATAGCTCGGCCAACCATATGAGCAAGTCCTTGAACTTGGGAGCGCGTGATAGGTTTATGATCCCTATCATCCCCTCTAAGCTATTTCAAATTTGGCTTAACTCCTCGTTGCTCATCTTCAGGAGTATATGGATGGAGGCCAGCAATGTTAAAGGAGTTAGAGACTCCGTACTCTTTAGGTAGTTTAATCCTATAGGTATTAGGATTGATCTTTTCAAGCACTTTAAATGGTCCATTTGCTATAGGAGATAACTTACTCTTCCTTAAGTTTGGGAATCTTTCCCTATTGAGGTGGATCCAAACTAAATCAATTAGTTGAAATTCTTTGTTCTTCTATCCTTGGCTTCATGTCTTGAGCTTGGTAGCACCTCAGCTTAGATGTTCTACGACTTTTTGGTGCATTACTTTAACAGCCTTAACTCTTTCTACAGCTGATTGATCATCATCTAAGCTCAAAAGGGGTATCTAGTCCACTAGGTGCTCAAGGTTAAACCCACAGGTGACCTCAAATGGTGTCATTCTTATGGCACTGTAGGTGGTCCTATTGTAGGCAAACTCAATTATATGTAGGCATAGATCCTAATCGACCATGTTCTGACCGACAACAACTTAGAGTAAAGTTCTCATTGCCCTATTGACAACCTCGGTCAATCCATCCATTTCTAGGTGATAGAACATGTTGCACAATTCCTTGGTTCCCATTCGTCTCCATAACGTCCTCCAGAAGTGGCTCATAGACTTTAGGTATTTGTTCGAAACAATGGTCTTAGGCGCTTTATGAAGTTTGATAACCTCCTACAAGAAAAGGGAGGAGATAGCTGAAGTGTTGTTAGTCTTATAATAGGGTACGAAGTGTGCCATCTTGTTGAAATGGTTTATGACCATAATGATGGAGTCCTTCCCTTAGGATATCTTCGGCAGACCTAAAATAAAGTCCACGCTTAGCTCAAACCATAGTTTAGTTGAGATTAACAATAGTAAATATCGCCCTTCTCGACTCCACTCTTTGCCTTTCAGTAGATAACACACCTTTTCGATACAGCTTAGACATCCCTTATCATCTTTAGCCAAAAGAACCTTGAGTTTAGTGCTTCATGAGTTTGATGCTTACCAAAGTATCTAGAAAATCCTCCTCCATGTAACTCGCGTACTAACAACTCTCTTAGGGAATAGGTTGGTATATATGATCTCCTCTTCCTAAATAAGTGTCCATCTTCCTAATGATAGTCATTTAGTGTTTAGCCTTCTTCACATCTAGCATAGATCGGACTAAAATGTGGATCCTCATCATACAAATCCTTTATCATTGAAAAACTAAGCAACCTAGTTAGTAGCTCAATCAAGAGGGAATGTCTTCTCGATAAAGCATTGGCCACTACATTATTCTTTTTATTCTTGTACTTCACGACATATGAAAATCCCTTCATGAACTTAACCTATTTAGCTTGTCTTCAAGACAACTTAGGTTAGCTCTTCAGATGTCTCAAAGATTCATGATCAATGTAGATCATAAATTCTTTAGGTAGCAAATAGTGTTTCTATACAGTCGGTGCTTGGATCTAGGAGTAAACTCCTTATCATAAACAAAATAATTGAGTGTAGCTCCTTTAAGCTTTTCACTAAGGCTGGCAATAGGTCAGCCCTCCTGCATCAACATAGCACCTATGCCTAGTTTAGAAGCATCACACTTTACTTCAAACACTTTGTTAAAGCTCAACAAAGTTAAGACAGGGGCTATAGTTAGCTTCCCTTTTACTTCTTTAAAAATCCTACATTCTCTCTTTCCCCATTTGAACTTAACATGCTTCTTTGATAGCTTAGTGAGTGGTGCCACAACGGTACTGAAATTCCTTATAAATCGATCATAGAATGTTTTTAAGCCATGGAAGCTTCACACGTTAGTTGAATAGGTCAACACAAGCAATTTAGTAATTGCTCTTATTTTCTTATCACCGACTTGTATATTACCACCACTCACATCGAATCTTAAAAGGATTACTGCAGGTTGGCAGAAGTCACATTTCTTCAGGTTAACATAAAGCTTCTCAGCTTGGAGTTTTGAGAAGATTATTTGAAGGTGCTGATAGTGAGTCTCTAAGTTAGGGTTGTAGACTAGAATGCTATCAAAATATACCACCACAAATTTCCCTATTAGCTCTTGAAGCACATGGTTTATCAATTGTATGAACATGTTTGATGCATTTAATAGTTCGAATGGCATCATAAGTCATTCATACAATCCATGGTAGGTCTTAAATGCTGTCTTCCACTCATCTCCTTCTTGCATTTAGATTTGATGGTATCCTAATTTGAGATCAATCTTTGAGAACACTCTTGCTCCATTCAACTGGTTTAGCATATCATCAAGCCTTAATATAGAGTATTGATACTTAAGGGTTATGCGATTGATTACTCAACTATCTATACACATCCCCTATGTCCCATCTTTTGTTGGCACCAATAGGGCTAGCATAGTACATAGGCTTAGGGACTTTCATACATACCTTATCCTTAATAGCTCATCCACTTATTTGTACAACTCAATAGTTTGTTCAAGGTTTAGCTTATAGGTAGGCTTATTAGGCAGTATGACTCTTAGTTGCAAGTCAATTGCATGTTCAATGCTTCGGATGGGAGGTAAGCCTTTAGGAAGTTTTCCTAGCAACAAGTCGATAAACTCATCTAACAAGATTTTTACCTTAGTAAGTAGCAACTCCTCATTTAATCCCCTCATATTAAGCAACATTCTGACTAGCAGATAGATCTGCTCTTCATGCTTTATCTCTCTTTTTAGCTCGGCTCAAGTCATCAACAATGCCTCTTTCTTTAGAACTTGACTCAATTGAGTCTACATGCTTTTAACTTGCTCAGTAGTCATAAGGCTCAACTTTACCTTCCTTCCCTTATGCTCTAGGGAACATGTGCTCTTCTTTCCATCGTATGTCACACTATGGTCAAACATCCGTGGTCATCTAAGCAGAATATGTGACGTACTTATAAGCAACACTTCATAAAACACTTCATCTCGATAGTTTCCAATATTGATTAGTACAGACACTTGTTTATTTACTTGTAAGGCTCCTTTGTCATTAAGATAGTATAGTTTATAAGGTTTGGGGTAGGGCTTGGTTGGCATCTTCAATTGCTAGACCATGAAAGTAGATGCTGCATTGGTATAGTTGCTACTATCAACAATCAAAGCATATAATGACCTATTCACCTTACGTCCAACTAGAACAAATTCTCTCAATGTTCATGCTCAAGTACAAGACTTACACTCATTGTTCTCCTTAACACCATTGTAGCAAGCACAAAGTTACCTTCCTCATTATAGATGATTTCCTCCCTTTTGGACTGTTCTATGTATTTGGTGTCTTTTGATTCTTCTACTTCTTCGTCAATATTGTCTACCTCAATGGTTAGCACTTCGCTTCGGACGACAATGGTTCTTCTGGTAAAACATTGGGTAGCCATATGTCCAAATCCTTAACACTTGAAGCACTTGATCTCACTTGTCTTCCCTCCTAAGCTTTAGCGCTTCTCAAACTTCCTTAGGATCTCCTTCTCCTCTAGTTAGACAACTTGAGCAAGTCAGGTTTCAACAACTTGGTTTTGTTTGCATAGGTTTGCTCCGAATAGGTCGATTAGTGGTAGGTCGATTGATAGGAGCTTAGAATCTCCCTGATTAAGGCCACTTGATTCTCTAGGCAGTTCAATTGGCTTCATCAAGTAATCTAATGTCTATGGTCTCTAGAATATCTCCAATCTCATACTTCAACTCATTAATGAATCGAGATAAAGTTTAGTCTTGAGGCTTAACAACTTCACATCAGGTCATCAACATTTGGAATTCCTTTACATATGCATCAATGCTTGATCTTCCTTGCCTCAATTGCTATAACCTCTTGAATGCATCCTACAAATAGTAGTTTGGAACAAATCTTCTCCTCATGACTCTTCATCTTGTCCTAACTCCTAACTTTATGTTCTCCTTCTTGTCTTTGAGTGGTTTATAAGTTCTTCCACCATAAGGTAGCATAGCCAATAAACTCCAACATAGTCTAGGTATTCAAACTATTTCTCCATCACCATTTCCAAAAAAAAAAAAAAAAAAAAAAAAAAAAACTAGGGATATGTATCCTTAATGCTTCCACTCTATGGACTTGGACATTTCTCTCCTTAAGGTCATAATACTCTTTTGCTTCACCTCTTACTTCCTCATCCTCCTCTTCAATCTCATCTAACACTAGTTAGTGTCCAGTAACTCTATCTACTCCTCCAATTCGATGTGGTTGAACTAGGGCATTACCTCCACCATACTATCTATTGCCTCTCTCTTGTCGTTCATTGGCTTAACCTTGATAGGGTTCATTTCTGGTTTGTTGCCTATCTTCGTTTATGGAAATAACTAGACTAGCTACTAGGTTAGTAAGTCCATCTAAGCAGTCATCCAAAGATTAGGGTGTAAAACTTCCTTATTGACCTTGGCTATTTCAAGCATTACTCTCTTGGTTACCTAGAGTTCCTTGAATACTGGAGTCAGACATTGTTGACTATTATTAGAGATTAATAGTTGAAACATTATTCAAAATTTCCTTCCACAAACAAGAATAAAACAATGCCAAATACACTAATAGCTAATACAACCAACATATGATAAACAAACAAACATTCACACTCTGTTGTTGTGTACAAGAAACATAGGAAATAGAGCAATAGACTTCTTTAGCACTAAACACTAACAACAACCACAAACAATTTCTAAAACACTCTTACAACAATAGTAAGCTACTTGAACTTCTAAGTAATAGAAACTTGCTTGAACATAGCCAAGCTCTGATACTAAGATGATACAAGCATGTGGATGAACACATGAACCACAATATCATGCATAACCAAGGGGATAGGTCTAAACCACAAGATGGTCTAAAGGATAAATGGTAGTCGAAGGTTTGAGCAAGGGATCTTGTGCACCGATGATAGATATGATGGACCATTACCTAAGACGAGCTCAGGTTGTACTTAATATGATGTACAAGTGTAGTCGAGGGTCACTTGCCACTAATCTATGCTCATAATGGATTAAATAAGAGTAAACGAAAGTAAACAGAAGATAGTTGGCTCACGTAAGAAGGGAATGTCTAAATATAAATGGTATTAATACAAATTGCAAGTATTTATATGACCTAGTTAAGATAAGTCTTAGATTAGTGTAAATTACAAAAAGATTCCTATTAGAAAGGAAAAAGGAATAATTTATAGGGTAAAGTTTTAATTGGAAAAAAAGAGGAATATTCATTTACAAATAACAATATGAATGTTAGAAAAATAAGGCACGTATCAATTGTCCATTTTGTGGTCAGAATTATGTGATTTGCTAAGTAGAGCAGGTTTTAAACATGTTAGGTTAAGGTTAGTAGCTCGAATGTTCCGAATTGAGGAAGGGTTGGTTTAGGAGGTGGTCTATTGTCAAGTTAGCCTTGGTTAATTAGCTTGGGATGCAAGTCAACTCAACCTCAAACATGTATCAGGCTGGTAGTATGCAAGTTCGATGCTGGACTTAAAGACTGATGTATTTTAGAGGGGTTGACTTAGCAATAAGTCAGTCACTATGATGGTCTCTTAGATGAGGTAGAGACTAGAGTTATTTGGTAGGTTGGATTGGAGAATGCATTCCTCTTTGGAGTTTAACTCCCCTAGGAAAGCTTAGTGGACCATATGAGCGAGTCTTTGAGCTCGAGAATGCGTGATAGGACCGCAATCTCTATCAGCAATAGTAAAACTTCAAATACTCTCCAAAACACTTCAACTAATCCCTCTCGTATTCACAACATACTTGACAACAATACTACACACTACATAGTAATAATCACAATTGAACAATAACTTACCTAAGCAAACCTCAACTCTAATGCTAAGATGATAACCCATGCTAAGGACTAGCTAAGGCCAATCGTAAGGGGTAACTCCAAGCTTGTAGAAAGCTTAGAAACAAGGGTGGAAATGTACGAGAATCGAAGAAACCAATAAGCAAACCATGATCTACTCCAAGGATATGATACACTAAGAAATTACCGAAGACTCATAAAGTGAACTTGATGTGACATAAGAGCAAACTCAATGAGACTACTCACTACCTAACTTTTCTTAAAGGTTAGGATAACAGTGAAGTAAGCAAAACAGAAAGCAATGCTCATGAAAAAGAGGGGTATATTCAACGTTCATTTATATGTTGGAACTGCACATTACAAAAGGCTATTTATACCCAAAAAGTTAGGGCATCTTACCTAAAATGGAAAAGACTAAAAATGATAATGTCTAAAATAAGTTTGATGCAAGGAATGTCCAAAGGATATAAATGAAACTTCAACAAAATGGGCATTCTCTATGGAAGATTCTATCACAGGGGGTGCTTAGACATATAGTGGATTATAAGTGGTTGTGTGCCTAGCAAAAGTAGACAAATTTTACAGCTAGGTTGGTTGTTGTTGAGTAATGATGCCGAGCCGAGCTGATAGTTTGACAGTATCGAGTTGAATAGGTAACTCTTCTGAGGTGAATTCAGCTTAGATAAGTTTGGTATAGGTTGGATTCAAGTTAGTTGAGTGGATGGTTGGATAGGCAGAGCTATTGTTAGAGTGTACCTCTGTTGGCAATTAGAGACTATCAATAAGCATAAGAAGGTTTGGTTTAAGCAAGGCATCTAGTTGGTAGACTGTAGCAATTCAGACTCTTCAATTGTAGGGTGTAAAGAAAGAACTCGCTTGGCCATGCTCTTTAGTCCTTAGGCTTGAGTCAGAGGTTCGATGGTCTGATTCCTATTAGCTTTGGTTTGAAAAAACATAAACAAAGCTTATAGAAGCATGTGTAGAAGGTCAAGAGAAGATCATCCTAGCAATCTGTCGAAGTTATAAAAGTTCAAGTAGAAGCTTCAAAAAAGAAAAGAATATCAAAAGGCTTAGCTCCATTGGTTAATTATATTTAGGTAATATAATTAATACGTTCCCCTAAAGTAGGATAAATATCCTTGGGAATTTACATAAAATCAGAATTGAAGCAATTTGTTATCCTAAAGGATAAAGATTAATCTAAACCTATGGATAAGTATGATGAAAAAACAAACGTTACAAGATTTGAACTAGAATTGTGATAAGGATGCAAGGATATGTCATATGATGAAGTCTTGTCTAATACTTACAACGATCACCAAATTATTAGTAAAATACCTCTTTTTGAACATTGAAGAAAAAGTTATAAATAACCAGGACATTCAAATAAGTGGGATAACAAACAAGAAAGAGAGAAAACAATGCACATCATAACTGCCTTATGTGATTTGATTCCTTCAACTAAAATTTAGAAGAATTATATTTTTTTTCTTCAATTGTGAAATTTCTTGAGATTGTATTTTGTTTGTAAGTTTGAAAGAGATAGATTGATATTGTAGCCTATGTTTAGCCTAGAGACTAGTGAGATGAGATAATTGATTGTAAAGGTTGAGGAAGCCAAATATTGTACTCTCTTTTAAAGTTTGATTGAATTGATATAGTGGAATGACCAGTGAAAATGACTAAATCCCTAGCAATGGAGATGGAAGAGAGGACCAACATATAAGGCAGAACCTTTATAAAATCTTGCACTTGATTTTCGTATCTTTGATCTCTCTTATTATTGTTTTATTTTGTTCTAGTGCAATTGTCAAATAATTCTTCCATTAACAATTCTTGAGGGGATTTCAAATATAAAAGCTTTAAGTATGTTTATTGTCAAAAATTTTAAATTTACAATAATCATTTCACCTCCCCTCTTGATTATTAAATGAGACCAACATGCATTACTCAATTATTCAAATCTCATTGTTATTTTTTACTCTTGTTGATAGTCGAGTTTTGTTCACTCATCTATCTAACTACTAACAGGCCGAGCTATATACATTCTTAGCTAATGCCGAGTAACATAGATCTATGTCTAATTTGAATTCAAGGGAAGTAGCGTAAATAATTATCACTTAGCACGGTTATATTACATGACTACCTACTCTCCTTACATTTTAGAAATGTGTCTAATCAAGAGGCCTCCATTTGTCTCAATAATCATTTCGATAATTGTTGCTTCAGATATGACATTCACCTATAAATACAAGAAAGAAACGTTGTAAGAGACATTTGATAACTCTTCACTACTAACACAATTTTTCTACGTTCATTTACTGACTTAGACATCGAAGTGGCTACACTGGACTAGCTTCAGTACCAAAAGTTTTTCCTTTCTTTGTAGGATAAAGTTCAAATCCAAAATCAACTAACAACACTTGGCACCTTTTATTTTTTCTCAAACTACCCACATGGTGAAAACTAGAATGACTAAAAGTGCAGGTGCTAGTGCTTCCTCCCATCACCTTAAAGTGGGGAGTAGGCATATTGGCAAGCAACGTTTGGCTAAATTGGAGCAACTTTTCCTTGACTTGGCCAAAGAAAATCAAGAACTAAGCAAAAAACATGAAGAGATCCTTAATCTCCTCCATAATAGTGTTTACCTAAATCAAAACAAAGAGTACAACGATCACGACACTGAGAATAGCAATGACTCAATCTATTCACTTGAATTACTGAAAAAACAAGTTGAGGTTACAATCGGACCTTCAGCTCCTACACTTAAAAAAGCTAACGAAGGTAAGCAATCGCAGCAGGTACACCTATTGAATCTTTACATGTTAGCACCCCTACTGCAATGAGTAAGCAGTTTCAAATTAAGAAGAGCCCCTTCATTCCTAAGATTTAAGATGAGGTCATACCACGACACATCAAGTTGCCAGAATTTGAAACCTATGAAGGAATGAAAGATCCTAAAGATCATTTGGAGTACTACTACGCCTTGGCCAACTTACATAGCTTGAGTGATGCCGTAGCTTACTAAGCTTTTCCCTCGACATTGAGGAATGTGGCAAGTACATGGTTCAAACACCTGAAGCCAAACACTATTTCATGTTTTGAAGAACTAGCTGAAGTGTTCCTTCAACACTTGCTTGCTAGTAAGCTTTCTGTTAAGGACTCTTTAGTCCTTAACACAATGAAACAAAGATCATATGAATCCATTAGAGACTATCTAGTTAGGTTTATGACTGAGATGGTCTAAATTCCATAATTAGACATGAGTGTGGCCCTCAACGCTATCATTGATGGAGTCAAGCCCCATAGACTTTTTCAAGTCTCTCACCAAGAATAAGCTAAGAACTTTTGCCGAGTTCAAAGCTAAAGCCACATCCTACATCAAATAGGAGGACAACATAAAGGCTCAGCAAGAGGTTGATCAAAATAGAGGTGACAGAAAAAATGATAAGAGGAGGAGTGCAAAAGATCAACTTGGCATGGATGATGATCAAAGTCCTAATGGTGAGAGAAAGAGACCTCGAATTTTGACACATT
Organism: Lumnitzera littorea; assembly: GCA_024138015.1. NCBI lineage: Eukaryota > Viridiplantae > Streptophyta > Magnoliopsida > Myrtales > Combretaceae > Lumnitzera > Lumnitzera littorea. The sequence goes on along the minus strand of JAMXBB010000004.1, from coordinate 75,318,174 downwards.
CATCCTACACGCCAGTTAATAATCCAATTTTAGACATATTTATGAAGGTACGTAGGTAGAGAGGAGTGTTGTAGTGGCCAGATAGGATGAGAGGAAACCCCTCTAGGTGAAATTCAACAAATGCTATGATTTTCATCACGATAAGGTCACAATACGGACGAATGCATCTAGCTTAAAAATACGATTAAGGATGCTATACAACAAGCGCATTTGCATAAGTTTCTAGCGCAAGATGTCAAGAATATTGAACAACCATCTCAAAGGAGACATGAAGACTAGGAGAATGTTATTCGACCAGCCAATGCCGAGAGAGATGTATAAGATGGGAATACCAACAGAGCACCCAATGGGATAATCAACACAATTATCGATAAACCTGCTATAGGTTGGTCAAGCTCTTCGAGTCTGACTAACGCCATAAATTATGTTTGCAATATCTAAGGCAAAAAAGTCAAGATCGACAATAGGATTTCTTTCATAGAGGAAGATTTTGAAGGCATCCCAAGGCTGCATGAGGATGCATTGGTGATCAGTGCGAGAATTGCTAACTTTGAGTTCAAGAAAATTCTCATTGACACTAGAAGTTCGGCAGTCATTATTTTCCAACATGCTTTCGATCAGATGAGACCAAAGATCAAAACATAACTAACATCTTACAATTATGATTTGTATGCCTTCAACAATCAACCAGTTTAGGTAGCCGAAGTGATTTCTCTATCAATCTAAATTGGAGATGACAAGCATGTCACAGGAGATAAAGTAGACTTCCTTGTTGTCAAATGTTGGTCTCCGTACAACATGATCATGGGATGGCCATGTCAATACTTATTCGATATCATCCTTTCCTTTGCTCATCTCAAAGCCAAATTCCCTACTCCTACGAAAGTTAGTGTATGCAAGAGGGATCAACAGTTGGTAAAGTCTTTGTACATGAGCGCTTTGAGGCAAGAAGAGGTTTTTCAAGTAGAAACCTATTCGGAAGGAAAGTTAATTGGCATAGACAATGCCGAGAATGAAACGAAGGAAATCTCTCTAGGAGATGACCTTAGAAGAATAACTAAGATATGGAAACCCTTATTGGTAGATATTAATCAAAGTTTGATCAACTTCTTGCAGGACAATGCTAATGTATTTGCATGGTTCCCTTCGAACATGCCGAGTATCCCTAGAGACGTTATGGTACATAAGCTCTAGATTGATTCGACCGCGAAAGTGATTCAACAAAAGAATTGGCACTTTGCCCCTAAAAGACAAGTAGCCATAGAAGAGGAAGTTCATAAACTATTGAAGGTAGGATTTATTCAGGAAGAGGCTTATTCGACTTAGCTAGTCAACTGTATGCTAGTCAAGAAGTCTAATGACAAGTGGAGCATGTGCATAGACTTTATAGATCTTAACAAGGTCTATCACAAGGATTGCTTTTTACAGCCAAAAATTGATTAGATGGTAGATTCAACTGCTAGACATGCATTGCTTTCTTTTATGAATGCTTTCTTGGGTTACAACCAAATTAAAATGAATAAGAAAGACGAAGTTCATACATCATATTTCACCAATTTCAGAGCATATTGTTTTACAGTTATGCCCTTAAGGCTAAAAAACGTTAGTGCAACTTACTAAAGACTTGTTACTAAGAAGTTCAAACCCTAAATCTATTGAAATGTTGAGGTATATGTCGACGATATGATTGTGAAAAGCGTACCGGAGATACAACATGAAGCTCAATCCACAAAAGTGCATCTTTGGTGTAACTTCAGGAAAGTTTTTAAGATATATGGTCACTCAGAGCAATATTGAAGCCAAGCCAAGAAAGATTAGGGTGATAACAAATATGAAACTCTACGTACAGTTAAGGAAATACAAGAACTCATAGGACGAATAGCTACCCTTAATCGATTTGTATCGAGAAGCACAGATAGGTTCTTTAAAATTTTGAAAAATCCAAAAGAGTTCAAATGGATTGATGATTGTGAAAAGGCTTTCAATGAACTCAAAGAATTCCTTGCGTTACCCCCAATACTCACAACAACTCTCTCCGGAGAGAATTTATATTTATACTTATCAGTTAACTGCCAAGCTCTTTCTTCTATATTTGTCCAAATCGATGGCATGGACCATTAACCTGTTTATTACGTGAGTCATGTCCTGTAAGGACTAGAGCATTGGTACACAAAAATTGAAAAGTTTGTATTAATAGTGGTTCTCTTGGCAAGATAATTGAAACCATATTTTGGGGCTCACCAAATTCTAGTCCTTACTAATCAACCATTGTAGTAGGCATTGCAATGGCCAGACTCTTTTGGAAGGATGATGAAATATGCCCTAGAGCTAACTACCTATGGTATACAGTACAAACCTAGAACAACATAAAAAGCTTAAGTGTTAGTAGATTTTTTGGCTGAGTTTACTGGTGAGGAAGACAGCGTAGAGAATGTTGAGGAACCTATATGGTACCTTTATGTAGATGGTTCTTCCACTAAAGAGGAAAGTGGTACAAGCCTTATTCTACAAGTACCCCACAACGTCAAGGTCAATTATGCCTTAAAATTTAGATTCCTAACTAGAAACAATAAAGCGGAATATGAAGCTTTGATAGTCGGACTTAAACTAGCTAAAGAAATTGGTATCAAGAAACTCGAAGTTTTCTCTGATTCACAATTGGTAGTGAATCAAGTGATAAGAAGTTACGTAGGAAGGAAAGAAGAAATGAGCAAGTACCTATTGATGGTATGAATGCTCATAGAAGAATTTCAATCTTTTTCAAATCGAGAAGTAAGAATATTGTTATTGATAAGTTGTCTAAGCTGGCTAGTATGGCATTTTCTGACCTAAGTGATAAACTTTTTGTAGAATTTCTCCCATAAAAAAGTTTATCCATTATCTTACAGAGCTACAAATTGGCTCCTTACTTGAGAGAGAAGTCTTGGATGGATCCCCTTAGATTATTTAAGAGATGGTGTCCTCCTTGATGACAAGAATGAAGTATGAAGATTAGTTTATCAAGCTGCAAACTATACGCTGATAGATGATTAGTTATACGAATGTGACATATCCCAACCTTATCTTCGATGCCTTCCTCTGAGAGATGCCCAATGGATGTTATTTGAACTATATGGTGGTGTACACAGCAACCACATGAAAGCATAAATGTTATGTATTCACGCGTTGCAACTTGACTATTATTGATCGACCATTAAAGAAGATGCAAGGGTAGCTATTTGGCATTGTCTACAATGCTAGAAGCATAAGGTGCCGAGTCATGCATCTCCTACTAAACTATGCCACCTATCTAGTCCTTAGCCCTTTGCCTAGTAGGGGTTAGACATTCTCAGACCCTTCTTAAAGACTACAGACTAATGATAATTTGCCATTGTTATTGTAGATTATTTCATAAAATGGGTGGAGGTTGAGGCATTGGCAGGGATCACTGAACAGAAAGTGGAGGCATTTGTTTTCAACTCCATAATATTGATATTTGAAGTCCTATTTATGATAATCATGGACAATGAGCCATAGGTTGACAACAACAAGTTTCGAGCATTTTGTGAGAAATACGACATTCGCCTGAACTACATGTCTATGACTCACCCTTAGACGAATGGGTAAGTTGAAGCTGTTAATAAGATCATCTTGCATAGATTAAGGAGGAAGGTTAATCAAGTTAAGGGGAAATGGGCTGATGAATTGTTGAATATCTTATGGGGGTATTGAACCACCCACAAAAACCATAATAGGGGAAACCGCCTTTAGGTTAGCATATGGCACAGAAGTAGTTTTGCCTATTGAATTGGATCTGACTAATCTATGAACGTAGCATTTTGATGTGTAGGTTAATCACATTAGATTGGTAATAAATTTAGACACAATTGAAGAAATAAAAGATATCACAAGAGCAAGGGTTGCGACATGCCAAAATAGGACAGTTAGGTATTATAATCAAAAAGTAAAGCATAAGATTTTTCGACTTAGGGACTTGGTTTACCAAAAGATGGATGTAATTGGTGCACGAGAAAAATAAGGGAAGCCTGATGCAAATTGTGATGATCCTATTAGGGTTCGAGAAGCTGTTAGTGATGGGATCGACTAGAAAGGTTGGATGGATCAATCATCCCTTGTGTATAGAATGCCAAGAACTTAAAACTTTATTTCAGTTGATTCCTTATGTGTTCTTCATTTCTATTTGTTTTATAAGGCAACAACTTAGTTCTTTTGTAAAGTTTTGATTTATTAGTCGATCTTTTAAGATTGACGAGTTATTAAGTTCAAATTGCATAGTAAATGAACTAGTATAAGTTCAAGCTTATTGCAGTTAACAAACTTCAAAAATGTTGAAAAGCCGAATAATGAAATAAAACGGCTAGTCTATTTCTCAAATGACTAATGGATAATGTCTATAAAAGACATAAGAAAGATGCGTAAAATAAAACATGCTGAAAGAGTTAGGCGTATGAAATGAAACATGCCAAGAAAACATGGCATGTGAAATAAAACATGTCGAGTGACAATAGTGTATGTGAAATAAAATGTACTAAAACTACTAAATAACACATGAGAGAGCGTGCATGATATAATTGATACAACAACAAACATCAACCATGAAGAACTGCTTGACAAATGCCAAAAAAGGGAAGCAAAGACCAAAGTCGAGATATTTCAAATAAATGTAGAACTCGCACTCCCTTAGAAAACATACCCTTTCCTCTTCTCTCAGCCTCCTAAGATTCCACACACTAGGAATGTCTTGCCTGTAGTTGTTATATTTTGAAACAAAGACCTTATCAATGGTAGTGGTTGCTCTATCTAGTGAATTGTGGAAGTAAACTATGTTATTGTATAGATACCTAGCCTTGGATCTTTCTTCCTTGTCTTTTGGATAATTATTTGCCATAAGAGAGTTGATCTGAATGAGTTTATCCTATTGCTTCATAACACTATCGGCCGAGTTACCTGAGGAACATACTGTCTCGCTCCTCTTTTAAGGGGGAGAAATTATCACGACCCAACAGTATCGTTGTCGTGGTAGGTCGCCTTGTACCATATAAAAGTCTATTATTAATCCCCTTGCTGATCATATGCCTTTCATAGGACATACAAGGCTCCTTCCACTATACGTTATCACTAAGCTCATAGATAAGTAATATAGAGCAATTTAACTAAAATTACTTCTATGGTATAAATTAGCTAATTGTGTGGGCTCATGAGACCTACACCAAAGGAATATTACAAACAAATACAGTTCATAAAGGGGCTGCATTAGAGATTTTAATCTGTGTTATGAACAAAACATAAAGTAACTAAATATCTATAAATCTATCACAAAATATCCTCTTCACTCTCTGATCGCTCCAACCCGCCCCTATACGAGACTTACCACGGGCATGCCTCGGCTCGGATTAGTGAAGAGGTTTTCTTGCAACAATAAAAACCTACAGGGGTGTAAGCTTAAGCTTAGTGAGATAAATACCCTAGTTTGTACCACATGGTAGAAATTTATTAGATGCACAATCATATGAATACATGAACAACTAGTATGCCGAACAATGCATGTAGTGACCTAGGAACTGCATACGAGTCAGAATTATGCTCCTTGTAGTTTGGGTTTGGAGATAATTAACCGACCCAAACCAAAATTCGAATTTTAGACTTTGGGTTTTATTTCATTTGCATTATTATGCTTTAGCCAAAACAAAACTATATATATATATATGTATATACTTCTTTTATCGAATAATAAATCATATTTTTAAAATCCCAAGTCTAGCGGTGTGGTGGCCTAAGCAGAAGCCACAAGACCTAGCCCCTCATTGACGGTTGGCGTCTCCCAGCGCCTAGTATGCCCATCAGCTTGGGATAGAGACTTAATATATATGATGACATAACTAGTGCCCAATCCTACAAGAGGTACATTCTCCTGTGAGTTCCTTCCCATCTTCTGCGTGAAGCGGCAATTGGTGTTATTTGTATGCAATATGGAGGATGCATGATTCATTTTGATTTCTTAATTGCATACGTGATTAACTCGATTTTCAAGGTGATCTGATAATTTCATTCCATACAATTTGCATGTATATATTAGTACAAACAATTCCCATTATTATATATAATTAACAAGCCATCATATTCATCCACAATTTCATACACATGCATTTTCCATATCCCATAAGCACCCAATTATATATATATAAGTTTAGGTGCATCTATTCTATAAGCAAAATCAAGTAAAGAGTCATCGAGAATTTACTCACTCTACCATGTAGATCAATCAAAGTAATCCGGAGGCAAGTCATCTCCGTACGTAGTGTCCCTTGGTTAACGAAATAATATTTATAAGGGATTGAAATAAACTTAAGAAACTAAGTTAAATTCCCTTAAGTTACACTCTTGACTAGTTTTTGTAACTTTTCTCAGTTTTTACTTAAAAGTTCAATCACGTGTAACTTTTTCGTTTTAAATTCGATTTTTATGATCTTATAGTCAATCACATGGTGAGGTTAGATTTTCAAAATGAGACACACAAATTTGTCCATGGGTTAGAACAGTAACAATCCTCATGTTTTGGAGTGCTTTTGGGCCTTAAATGGTAAATGGGCTTTTTGATAACTTGAGAAATCCTTTGGGCTTGGTCTTAAGATTTTATCCTAAGCTCAAAATACTCCTTGAGATTAGATTTACAACTTTGATTTATACTCTTAAGGCTAACAACCACTTTGTGGGCTCTTTAGTGGGCTTAAGTTGTCAAATGGGCTTATTTTTGGTTTAAACTAAAGTTAGTGACTTTGTTGAGCCTATGGAGTCTTAGGTGGTTTTCTTATGGGCTTCAAAACAACCCCTCTTAATATTTTAAAGTGCTGGTCAGAATTTTATTGAAGGCACAACTTCGAGTTCTAAGCTTGTTTTGAGAGTTTTAGGCTCAGTTTTGAATTTTAGGCTTTGTATACTTATTATACTTGCTTTAGTTGATCTTTTCACTTTGTTCACTTACTTTTATCATATTTTTAAGTGTCTTTTACCCATGTTCCAGATCTGGTCGTGATGATTCCAAGGGGTTCTCACTTGGTTTTTCAACTTGTTTCATCATTTCCTTAAGTTTAGGTATTAGATCATGCACTTAGACTACTTGTATCTAAATCTTAACTTAACCTTTCTTCCGTAAGATGATTCTTTAACTCATACTTCACACAAAGAAATAGAAGATCTTACACCTATTACAACATCCATATCATAGCTCATGTCATACAAAGGTAGTTTCTTTATAAAACTTCATGTGATGAATTTTTCCTTAACTTAAGTCTGGATTTGAGCATGCTTAACTTAATGGAAATAAAATCAACATCCAAAGGACTTTTGAATCCTCATGTCCAACATGCTCATCTTCCATTCAAGTTCTTGTTTCAAGATTTTCTCAACTTAAAATCTTCCATCCAAAGTGTTAAACAAGTGTCTTTACAAAACATCAACTTTACATGCTCATATTTCAACTTCATATAAGTGTTTCATAAGTTTGTTTCTTAGGATCGTCTTTGGTGTTATAACAACTTAAATCATACTTATATCTTCAAGAAATCAAAGTCTCCTAATATAAACACTAACTCACTAATTGCAAGAAACACTTACTCGTCCTTAAAGCAAAATACATTGGTTGTGTACAAAGGTTCCACTTAAGCTCTTAACTTTGCTTCCTCCTTTTGCAACCTTTTGGAAACTCAAGTTGTTTAATCCTTTGGAGTGGGGTTTGTGGAAGGTTCTAATGGTTCTAAAAAGGCTTAGATGTTGGAAGAAAATGACACAAGAAAAGGAGAAGGAAACGCTGTAAGTAAAGTTTGGAAAAATGGTGGCAAAGTTGATTTTGTAGGGTAAAGTTATTTCTCCTTTTATGTTTGTTTCAAATGAGAGAAAGAAGAAGTAAAAATGAAATTAAAAGTGAGAGAAATAAGGGGAAGAGTGGCCAGTTGGGAATGAGAGAAAATGAGTGTTTAAGATGTCTTAAAATTGTTGTCTTGTAGCTTATACAAAAGTCAACAATTGCAACTATTGATGATGTAAGCATTAAGGAGTGAATAGTGGTGTGTAAGAGAAAGTAATTGATGGTTGAAAGATAAGAGCATGGCCCCCCTTTTATCCTTGTTCAAATCTACCATTTAGTGTCCTTTAGGGTCATGGAATGATCTTGTCTCATTCAATGAAGTTAAGCATGTGAAATCTTATGAAAAATTGTCCATTTGTAGTATAAGTGAAGTGGTGATAAGGAAAATGTCGTATCACTAGATTTTGATAAGTTATCAATTGATAAATGATTTCAACTCTCAATTGATAAGTCATCTAAGGTGATTGGTTGGTCTACTTATCTATGTGTATGGCTTAGACATGAAGATAAGGGCATAGTCTTATAGGAAATTGTTTTAAGGTTTTCATCTTGCATTGTTTTATAATTTATGATTTGATTTTTATAAAATTGTGAAATTTTCTAAAGTTGAATGAAATTATTCAAATTAAATTATCGATTAATTACTTAGGGTTAAAATTCCTTAATTGTTTTAGGGTTTAAGGTTTAAGGTTTTAAGTGACTTTAGAGCTTACAGTTCTTTAAGCTCAGGTTTTATCAATAATTGGTTTTTGAATTGGAAAAATTTAATTCGTTTTTAAATGTAAACTTAAGTTTTTAATTTAGTTGATCCTTGAGAACGTTCAGAAAGTACTCTTAATCAAATCTTAGGCCATTAAAAGTAAGGTTTATAAAAGTAGCCTCAAACTCGGTTACTTCAAATTTTGAAAGGATAAGTCGACGAATTATGTTGCGAACCATACCTGATTGACTATAGTGAATGTTGCGAAAAGTGAAGAATTTCAAGATGAGGCAAGATGTTAAGTAAGTGACAAAAACTTATGGATGCAACTAAAGAAATTTGTTTTTAGTTTTGAAAAGTTCTTTAAATACGGATGATTTACCCTCGTAACTGCAAATGAATCTCTAACAAAAATGTTGTACTGCTTAAATGACGATGTGGATCATTGATACATGTTTTGAGATAGAAATCCAACTATTGTCAAGTCTCTAACAGTCATTAGGCTTGCAGTGTAATGATGATTGAGGTGACAATTATTGTACTTTCCATTGTTTGGTTTGTTAATAGGGGGGAAAATTGAAAATTGCAACTGTTCAATTAGGATATGATCCATCTTCCTTCCTACCTTACTTGGCGTCTAAGGAAAGGTTCTCCACTTGACCTTTAGAGTATTGAATGTTTATACCCTTTGTTGAATTGTTGAATACAGGAGTTAAGAGGTAAATGTTGATAGTCATGTTTCATTCACTCATCTGTTTGGTTGCTAATAAGCCAAGTTATCTACATTCTTAGCTAATGCCAAATAATACTGATCCATGTCTAATTTGAATTTACGGGAAGTGGTACAAACAATTATCACTTGGCATAGTTATATTATATAACTGCCCACTTTCCTTACATTTCAAGAATGTATCTAATCAAGAGGCCTCCATGTGTCTCGATAATCATTCTAATAATTGTTACTTTAGACATGACATTTGGCTCTAAATATGGGAAAGAAATGTTGTAAGAGACATCTGATAACTTTTCATTACTTACTCAATTTTTCCACGTTCGTTTACTGACTTAGGCATCGAAGTGGCTACACTGGATTAGCCCTAGTACCAAAAGTTTTTCCTTTCTTTGCAAGATAAAGTTCAAATCTAAAACCCACTAACAACAACTCCACTAATTGTTATTTATAAGGCCACACTTCTAAAGACTTGGTTACAAAAGCTAATGGATCTTTTGGACTTTATGCAATAAAGCAAGGGGCAAAAAATTGTAATGTTTCTTCCATATCTTTAGTTATATACGATAAAGTTAAATTTGTAATACTTTAACACATTTGTTTGGGTCATGCTTTTGTTTTAAAGCTTAAACACCTTGATGCTTGTAAGGATTTTGATTTTCCAAATTTCCTTTGTAATCCTTGCTCTTTTGCTAACTTCCATTAGTTGCCCTTTGATTCCAATAGTTCAGCTACTTTGTTCCCTTTTGACTTATAGCATATAGATATATGGGGGCCTTGCAATATGCCTTCTATCTCTAGTGCTAAGTCTTTTCTCACTATAGTAGATGATAAAACCAAGTGTACATAGACTCTTTTGATGACTTTAAATTAAAAACTTTGCATACACTCAATAAATTTCTTACCTTTGTTCAAAACCTTTTTCACTATGCACCTAAATACATTAAAATCAACAATGGTCATGAATTTCTCTTAAAGGAGTGTCAAGCTTTGTTTGATAAACTTAGCATTGTATGCCAAAGGATTATCATTTACACTCCACAAGAGAATGGTGTAGTTGAATGAAAATATTGACATTTGTCAGACATTGCACGATCTCTTCATTTACATGCTCAATTACCCAAATATTTTTTGGAGGATTGTATTTGGTGGCTACCTTACTCATTAATATAATTCCATTAGAACAACTAAATTGGAAATCACCTTGTGAGCTTCTTTTCAACAAACTCTCTTTGTATTTTGACCTCAAAATCATTGAATCTTTAGTTTATGCATCTACATTACCTCATTTAAGAGATAAATTTCATGCTAAAGGAATGAGATGCATATTTTTAGGTGACTGACATGGTCAAAAGGGATATAAACAATATGACTTAGACACTAAACAAGTCTTAAGCCATGATGTTATTTTTAATGGACATTGATTTCCTTTTCAAGAAACTTCTCCACATAATCATTCCTTTAGCCACTTGTCATCTCCCTTTTTTCCTTCGATTCATTTGATAGAACATATTGTTAATTATGATTTCTCTCTTCCTTCTAGACAAGAGAATTTTGCTCCTTGTTCTTCTAATCTTATTGCATCATATGAATTGAATTATTTGGTTCTACTAGTTCTAAATTAGTTCTTATGTTGCACTAATCCGCATGGATTAAACACAAACCTATTTGGCTTAATTATTTTATGCATGGAGTTCAACATAATTCGTTAGCTAATGCAACTTTCCCATAGTGTTTTGTTCAATCTATTGATAAACCCACTTATGTATCTTATCCTTTGTCCAGTGATTCTAATTTTACATTCTTTCCTAAAGACTATACAATCTCTATGGCAAATGTGCTCACAATCCACAAACCTAGAAGATATAGTGAAGCCAAATAAGATCATAAAAGGGTTAAGGCAATGAACAAAGAATTTTTGGCACTAGGCTCTAATCAAACGTGGTTGTTAACTTCCCTACCACATGTTAGAAAAACCAATTGGAAGAAAATGGGTTTTTAAAATCAAATATCAAGATGATGGAACTATTAAAAGGTATAAAGCTCAACTTGTAGCAAAGGGTTATAATCAAATAGAGGGTATTTATTATGTTCACACTTTTTTCTCCAATTATCAAATTAACTACTATCCATATTGTGGTCACTTTAGCAGCTATTCAAGGTTGGTTTGTATACCAACTTGATGTAATTAATGCATTTTTGCATGGACATTTTGATAAAGAATCATATATATTGCCTCCCAAGGGTTATTATGGTGTACAATTAGCGTAAGTTTGTAAGCTTGATAAGTTTTTATATTGTTTTAAACAAGTCTCTAAACAATGGAATAAAGGATTTACTAAATCCATTGTTTCCTTATGATTTTTGTTCAATCTAAAAGTGAATAATCATTGTTCACCCATAAGAGCTTAGCTGTTCAATTTGTTATTCTTCAAGTTTATGTCAATGATGTCCTTATTATTGGAGACAACCTAGATGAAATTCAAGCTATTAAACATTCAATTTATCAAGCTTCTCCATTAAGTACTTGGGAGATATTAGATTTTTTCTAGGCATTGAAATATATCAACTCTTTATAGGTTTTGATTTGGATAAGAGAAAGTTTCTCCTTGATATTTTAACTGATGTAGGTTTAGCAGCTGCAAAACCTGCTAAGACTCCTTTTTCAATAAATCTTAAGATTAATCTCACTTCAAGGGATGACCTTGCTAATCTTACCCTTTATCAAAGATTAGTAGGGTAGGTGTTGTACTTAACAATGACATTGCCTAATCTATCTCATATAGTATAGTAGTTGAGCCAATTTGTAGCTAGTCCTTGCACTAGTCATCTTCGTGTAGCACTTGAAGTTCTTTAACATTGCTTGGCTATTTAGATGGCAATTAGGGAAGTTGTCGTATTGATTGCAAATCACTTTCTAGTTATTTAGTATTCCTTGGTACATCCTTAGTATCATGGAGGAATAAAAAACAAGCTACAGTTTCCTCAAGTTTAACCAAAGCCCAATATCATAGCATAGCCTCGACTGTGAAAGAGCTTTTATGGGTTTCTTATTTTTTCCATGATATCGGTCAAGCTAAGCCTTTACTTGTTCATTTATTCACCAATAGCAGGTCTGTAAAGTTTATAGTAGAGAATCATGCTTTCATAGGCATACCAAGCATATTAGAGTGGATGTTCACGTCATTAGAGATCACATATCATTAGGTTTTCTTAGCAATGATTTTATTCGATCTTCTTCTTAGTAAGTTGATGAATGACTAGTAAATGTGTTCCCAAAACTCAATTGCACTTAATTCTTTCCAAGTTGGGTCTCTTATCAAGCTCCACTTTGAGAGGAGGGGCAGTTGTAGAAGTATAAACATACTCTTATTTATGTATATGTATGTCAATTGTATGCATGTGAAAGAGCATGTATATATATACTTATATGACTAAACATTAGTTAATGTAGTTTCATTTTTACATTCTTCACACTATATTCATATTCTTTTCTTTATGAACTGATGATTGTTACTTTGCATACAAGTCTTCTCCTACTGTTGACTAGTAATTGATTTCTTCTTTATTTCTTCTAATCAATATTGCAAATCTTTACAAGTACTGTACTATAAGAATATGACAATCAAACAATTCTAATATATTTAATACCCAAGATTAAATGAAAAACTAACATGTCCTGAGCTGATCATGATGAGATGTAACTAGTAAGAATGATTATACGTAGTCATATATATTGGTAAATTTTATTACCAATTTAAATTAGATGTTCATTAGTATAAAAATATAAATAAATATATACTCCTCTTATAATCTAATAAATTTATATAAATTTGGACTCAATTGCTTTTACTTTATATTTAGTTTAGAAGCAAAAACCAAGTAAATTTTCTTTTTAAGTAAATAGAATATATTTCTTGAATGTTTTCCTAAAGATACTAGCTCTTAATTTTCAAAAAAAAACTCTCATTTCTCATTCACCATATATACCATAACTATGGTAAGGTTCCCCAAACATTAGTTTCAAATCGAAATAAATTGGATACAAAGCCAATAATTTTCAGACACTAAATTTAAAATGAAATAAGATCATATATAACATAGATAATAATAAGATTATGAGTATGATAAACTTACAAATGGACTAACAACTTTGAGTTACCATAATGGAGAGATTGCAACTCATATATTCGAATCTTCTTTTGAGGATCTATTATTTGATTCTACATAACCAAAATAAGTATTAAAATTTATTTAGACATCAATATCACTTCCTAAACATATCTACTACCTAGCATTCTCTTCTCCAAGAGTATTAGTTGAGATATCAAGCAGCATATTTATGAAAATTCGGTATGAAAGAGGATACCAACAAGGGGAAATACTTAAGTAGTCCTATTAAAGAAGGAGGAGCAATGTGTTACAATGATTTGAACTTCACTTTTGAAAAGATGAGGCAAAAACTAATGAGATGGAAATCAAATCTTTTCAACATGTTAGGAAGGAAACACTTAGCAACTTCAGTCTTAGTAAGCATTGCAAACTACTACTCTTAAGTAATCCCCTTCTTAGTTGGTTTCTCAACTAAAATAGAGAAAATTCATTAAGATTTCCTTTGGGAGACGTCCCAAGATACTAGAAAGATCCATTAGATTAGTTGATCAAAATTAAAGCAACCCAAAGAGAAGGGTGGTTTGGGTATGTTGGATGTGAAGAAGTAGAACCAAGCCAATTTTTTAAAATTAGCCTAGCATATAAAAAAGGACCTACTTTGGACTAAATTGTAGTAGCAAAAATTTAACATGGATCAAAGGAGATCTAAGAAGAAAAATGGGTTGAAGCTTTATAAAGAGTTGCTTAAAGCTACTAAATGGATGGATGATCAATTCACTATGAATAAAAAAGGGAAAAAAACACCTATATCTAGACTAAAAATTGGACTTTAAAAGGTTGACCATGTAGCTGGTTATATGTGTAGATCCTAGTTAAGTAGCTAAGAGTTTGAGGGGGTAGCCGTAGGGGGTAGGGGAGGTGAATTGATTACTATTTGAAAATTTTAAGAAATATAAATTTTAGAAAGATAAAACCCCTTGATTACTTAAATGTGTGGTGTGAAAGTAAATGAGGAAAATGACAAATAAAGTGAAGTGCACGAAAGTAAAAGGGTAAAGGATAGAAGATTAAGCAAATAAATTATAATACTTCGACCTTGTACCCATTACGCTCTTTCAGCTCTACTATTAGAGACCAAATATTTCTAATCATAGGCATTCCAATATCTATTTTCAAAAATAATACTTTTGAGATTATAGCTACAAATCCTCTATTCTAACTCACTTAGCCTTACCTTAGGCTAATACTTAGATCTACTGAGTTTACATAAGTCTCTCTTAGTACACACATGTAAACTCTACTTTTAGTGGGCCTATGATTTGACTAAGAGTACTCCCTGAATGTTCCCAAAGATCAACTAAACTAAGAACTCAAGTTTACAATTGAAAACAAACTTACTTTTCCAATTTGAAAGCCTATTATTGATAAAACTTGAACTTGAAAAACTACAAACTTTAAATTCACCTAAAACCCTAAACTTTAAAACAATTAAGGACTTTTAACCCTAGGTGACTAATTGATAATTTAATTTGAATAATTTTATTCAACTCTAGAAAATTTCATAATTTTATAAGAATTAAATCATAATTTACAAAACAATTCAAGAAGTAAATTCTAAAACAATTTCCTATAAGACAATTCTCTTATCTTTATGCCTAAGCCTTACATATGAATAAGTAGACTAACTAATTATCCTAAATGACTTATCAATTGAAAGTTGGAGACATTTATTAATTGATAACTTATCAAAATCTAGTGATAAGATACTTTCCGTATCACCCCTTCATTTATACTACATATAGACAAATTCTTACAAGATTTCACATGCTTCACTTTAATAAAGGAGACATGATATTTCTATGCCCAAAAGGACACCTAACGGCCGGTTCTAGCATGGCTTTAAGGGAGGGCATACTCTTGTCTTCCATCCATCAATCACTTTATGTTACATTTCACTATTCACCCCTTAATGCTTACATCATCAAGAGTTGCAATTATTGATTTTTGTACATACTACAAGACAACAAAATGAAGCTTATTAAACATACTTCCCACCCGATTTCCAACTGGTTGCTCTTTCCCCATTTGCTCTCACTTTCAATTTCATTTTCACTTCTTTTTCTCTCACTTTGAAAACAACATAAAAGAAGAAACAACCAAACTCCACAAAATCCTTCACTTGTCGCCACATTCTAGGCACACATACAAATGACACTTTCAACTTCTTCTTGTCTTGCTTTTGCCAACATTCAAAGCCCCTTTGGGATCCTTAGAACACTCCTTAAACCTTACTTCCAAGGACCCTAACTCAAGTTTCCAAAAAGGTTGCAAGAAAAAGGAAGTAAGATAAAGAGCATAAGTGGAACCTTAGTGTACAACCACCATATTTTTTTTCTTTGAAGATAAGTAAGTATATCTTGTGTTAGTTGGTTAGTATTTGTATTAGGAGACTATGATTTCTTGAAGATATGAGTATGATTATAAGGTGATATAACATCAAAGACCACCCTAAGAAGTAAACTCATGAAAACCTTACATAGAAGTTGAAATATGAGCATGTAAAGTTAGTGTTTTGTATAGATACTTGTTTAACACTCGGAATAGAAGATTTTAAGTTGAGAAAATCTTGAAATGAGAACTTAAATGAAAGAGAAGAATGCTGGACGTGAGAGTTTAGAAGTCATTTGGATGTTGTTTACATTTTCATTAAGTTAAACATGCTTAAATCTAGACTTAGGTAATAGTAAAATTCATCACATGAAGTTTTATGAGGAAACCAATTTTGTAAGACATGAACTATGATATGGGAGGTATGATAAAAGTGAGATCCTCTATTTTCATGTAAAATATGAGCCAAATAATCATCTCATTGAAAAGAAGTCAAGTTAAGATTTCAATACAAGTAACTTAAGTTCATGATCTAACACCTAAACTTAAGGAAATGACGAAACAAGTTGGAAAACTAAGTTGGAAGCCCTCATACTCAAACTGACCAGATCTGGAACATTCCTAAAAGACACTTAAAAATATGGTAAAAGTAAGTAAACAAAGTGAAAAGACCAACCAAGGCAAGTATGATAAGTGTAGTAGGCCTAAAATTTAAAACCAGGCTTAAAAACTTCCAAAACGAGCCTCAAATGTCAAGTTGAACCACCCTTAAGTTTCTGACTAGCAACTTGACATAACAATTAGAGTTGTTTTGAGACTCTCAAGAAGCCCACAAGACACTCCTTAAGCTTAAGAAAGTGACCATCTTTGAATTGAATTAAAAATGAGCCCATTTGACAACTTAAGCCCATTGAAGAGCCCAAAGTGGTTGATAGCCTTAGGAGTGTAAATCAAAGTTGTAGTCTGATCTTAAGAAGTATTTTGAGCCTAGAATGAAATCTTAAGCCTAAGCTTAAAGAAATTCCCAAGTTACCAAAAAGCCCATTAACTAAACAAAGCCAAAAAGCACTCTACATCCTGAAGACCACTATTGTTTTGACATATAGGTAGATTTGTGTACCTCACCTCAAAAATATAACCTCACACGTTAAATTACACTAAAAAATGATGAAGATTGACTAAAAGATCATAAAAATCCGATTTAAAACGAGAAAGTTATACGCTATTAAACTTTTAAGTAAAACTAAAAAAAATATGAAAACTAGTCAAGAGTATAACTTTAGGTGTTTTAGCTTAGTTTTCTAAATTTTATTTCAAGATCTTATAGTGTTATGATTGCGATGACTAGGGGACCCTGTGTTCGGAGATGACTTGCCCCTGGACTACTTTGATTGACCCGTATGGCTGAGTAAGTGAATTCCTAGTAACTCTTTACTTGATTTTGCTTGTAGAATAGATGTACCTAAACTTATATATATAAATTGGATGCTTGTGGGATATGGGAAATACATGTATATGAATCTGTGACTGAATGCTATGGCTTGTTAATTATATAATAATGGGAATTGTTTGTGATAATTTATATGTATGATTTTATGGAATGAAATTGTTTGGTCACCTTGAAAATTGGATTAACCACTTATACGATTAAAAAATTAAATGGATCATGCATTCCCCACAATTGCATTCGGATAACATTGACCGTCGCTTCAAGCAAAAGATGGGAAGGGACTCACAGGAGGAGGGCCTCCTATAGAATTGGGCACTAACTATGTCATCATTTTATTAAGTCTCTATCCTAAGTTGACGAGCTTACTAAGTGCCGGGAGACGCCAACCGTCGGAAAGGGGTCATATCTTATGGCTTCTGCTTAAAGTGTGTGTTTATGGACTGTGCGGGCTACCACATTGCTAAACTTGGGATTTTGAAAACATAATTTGTTACTCAGGAAATAAAGTATACATACATATATATATATATATGGTTTTGTTTTGACTTAAGTACAATAGTGCAAATGAAATAAAACCCATGGTTTAGAACTCGGATTTTAGTTTGGGTCGGTTAGTTATCTTTAAACCTCGACTATAAGGGGTGTAATTTTGAGTCGTATACAATTTCTAGGCTACTGCATGCGTTGTTTAGCATACTGATTGTTCATGCATTCATATGATTATGCATCTAATAAATTTTTGCCATGCAGTATTGATAAAGGTATTTATCTCACTAAGCTTAAGCTTATACCCCGATAGATTTCTTTTGCTACAGGAAAACCTCTTCATTCATCCGGGCCGAGGGATTGCCGAAGTGAGTCTCGTTTAAAGACAGGTGGGAGCGAATAGGGAGCAAAGAGGAGATTTTGTAATAGTTTTGTAAATAACCATTTACTTTCATTTTTTTGTTTAGATTATAGATTGAAGTTTCTAATGCGGTTCCCTTTCGAACTGCATTTGTTTGTAATATACTTTTGGTGTGAAACTTATGAGTCCATACGTTTATCTAGTTAATTTATACCACAGAAGTTAATTTTAGTTAAATTGCTTTATATTACTTATTTATGGGCCTGGTGATAACGTATAGTGGAAGAAGCCTTGTGTATCGTATGAAAGGCCTACCATCAACAAGAGAGTTGATAATAGACCTTTGTATGGTACATGACGATCTATAACAACAACAATACTGTTAGGTCGTGATAACACAACTAATTCTCAAAACATATTATAAGAAAAATGATGAGGAAATGTTAAAATTGATCCTAAAAAATAAGTAAGTGAAATGAAAAAAAAAATATTACAAAAAATAGAAAAATCCTCTTATCAATCTTCAAATCCTATCGAGCTTAAGAAAGATTTTGAGAACAATCACTACAACACTTATATTTTTTTTCTCTCTATATTGTTCCTTTGGATTTTATGCCTTTGTATATGCTTTCTTCATAATGACTAATTGAGAAGTTTTTGGAAGGCCATTCAATATTTGAATTTAATCCTTTAATCTTAACTTGATTTCTTGAAGTAATGTTCTTAAAGGAAATTTAATTGCTGTAAGCCCTAAAGCTAAGTCAAGTAACCGTAAGAGTGAACTTAGAACATAAGGTTTAGAGCGATCGGTTAAAGGATTTAATCGAACCCAAATTATAAACTATTGAGAGAAGTATTAGTAAAAATGACCCCATAAACTTGAATTTAAGAAAATAAGTAGTAAAATAGGAGACTATAAAATTTTCAAATTTTAAGTATAATAATTGCTAATTACCGAAAAGGTGAAAAGTGTAATCTAATAACTAATAAATTATTAAAGATAGATTATATGTATACTAAAAATTTTAGAATGACCTAAATAATAATTAGGAATGTTCACGTATACCCTACATATATTTACGTATAGATAAAAATACGCGAAATTACCTAAATTGGCCAAAAACTAAGTAAATAATTAAAGAAAATTATAAATTAATTATGGAAAAATAAAAAAAAATTAGAAGAGGATAAGATGATCCAAATTAGGTCGTGGCATGTTAGGATCTGCCAAATAAAAATGAACCAATTAAAATTAGGCAACATAAAAGCCAAAAATCAAGGGAATTGGGCAGTCATGTCTAATTAATACATAATAATTACAAAAATTGTCTATAAATAGGGGAAAATTTTCTAAAACTCATTTGGGCAGTGAAGAATTTGAGAAAAATCGTGAGACCCAAAAATTTGAGAGAAAATTCAGAAAAAAAAGAAGAAAAGAAAACTGTGTAGATTGGGCAAGTGAGCCAAACCCACATCTCACCACCACCTGGGACCGAGCCACCACCACTACCCTACACTAGACCCACCGTCTGGCCCGGCCGACAACCTTGGACTGGGTTTGGACGGCCAGAAAGCATCGAACCGGGTGAGTCCTATAATTGTCCTGATTTTGTATAATTTCTTAAAAATATTCTGCCTAGAAAATTATGAAACTTGTTATTCTAAGGTTTTATTGTATGTAGATTTAGGAAAAAATAGTGATTTATTTTAATCACATCTGGAAATATAGGGTCCTTAACAAATTAAACAAAACCGAACATGATTAGAACTAGAAATAAATAGGCTTAGGAGTGTAGTTTGGAGCTTAATTTTTTTCTGTAGGATGCTCATGTGATATAGAATAGTGCTATGAAGCCATTTTTTTAAAATTAATTTTCAAAATTTTTAAGTTAATTTTTAGCCCTAAAATGATGGAAAAATTGGGTAATTTTGGGTTAATTAGGTGATTAAGCTACTAATTACTGATTTAGTTAATAATTAGATGTTTAGGGATACTAATCTCTGATGTAGAAACCTAATCCTAGCCTTTGGAGTAGTAAGTATGGTAATTTGAGGAAATTAGGTAGTTAATGTAAGAAATTAGTAATATGTGAAATTGAAAATTAATAAATCTAAAAAATTAGGGTTATTTAGATAATATCATAATAGAAATAAAAAATAATAATAAATTTGAAATAACATTTAATCTTAAGTAAATGTCTTAAAACGTAAGATTTTCTCACATCGGAAATAAATCCGATACCTCAATTAGGGTTAGCGTATACCAAATAGTTTAAAATATTGAATTAAGACCCAATAGGATATTTGAATACCCGAGTGTAATGTGATTAATGTCGCATTGGGATTCAAGCCTATTTAAGAATTAGGAATTAAAACTAGAATCTAATTTAGGATTCAAACCCCGAAATAGAGTACAATGAATCACTAATACGTTATAGGTATATATGGGAAAAATGAGTTAAATTATGAATTAGAATATGAATCCATAAAATATAAGTACTAAAA
The DNA here is from genome assembly GCA_024138015.1 of Lumnitzera littorea. Lineage (NCBI taxonomy): Eukaryota > Viridiplantae > Streptophyta > Magnoliopsida > Myrtales > Combretaceae > Lumnitzera > Lumnitzera littorea. The sequence goes on along the minus strand of JAMXBB010000004.1, from coordinate 75,297,577 downwards.
AGACCTATTTGTATTATAGGACACCTAGAGATAAATCAGCTTGTGACTAAGGGATTGAGCGATCGAGCAATTTCAAGTAAGTTGGGTTATTACTTATTGTAATAGAGTACTATTTGTGTGGTACTCGGAGACTTAGGATTGTATATGGTTGTAGTTGTAAGTAGTTTACGCATGTGTTTGATGTATCTAAATTCGTGCTGAAATTGTGATGTGAGTGATTTTGTGTTATGATTGAATTGGTGTGAAATTGTTTGAACACCCTAAATGAAATTTAATCCTATTTGACTCTAAGAACCAAAAATGTCATGCATTGCAACTCGTTAGGGGATTATAGGGTTCTCCAACCAAATACCGACCACTTCGAAAGGGATAGCGCAAGATTGCAAAATAGTCCCTTCTTCATCCTCAGTCGAACTAAGTGACAGGAGAGGAGGTTGCGGCGGGGGTGAAGTCAATAGTTCGAAGGTAGTCGCAGGAGGAGCGAGGTCTCCATTATACAAGCTTGGGTTTGGTTGTGAGCTGCTGCATAACATGAAACTCCTCAACCCGGATTAGAGCGGGCGAAATTTCTCTGATATCATAACGGACCGGATTACGTTGTGCGATGACACTTGATTATTGCATTGCATAAAAATAATTGATTGATCATCTTGTTTGTGCTTATATGCATTCATGAGTCTCCAATTTAACTTACTAAGCTGTAGTTGCTCATACCCTTATAGATCCTTTTGCAGGTTCTGATTTCTGAACACTTCAAGTACTATGTCGCCCTACAATTACCCAGAGGTTAGTCCTTTGAAGCCAGGGGTGTGAGGATCAAGTTACTTAGTATAATGTATAACTAGAGTGACCTTGTAGTTAAGAATAAAAGACTGATAGTTATTATGTAATCTAGTGAACTGTTGTGTTTATATAAAACTTCCTGAGAAGCTCTGTGGATTTACTTATAATTATCTATGTTTATTAGAAATTTGTAATATTTATCATAATTGTAGTATAATTGTTATTCGGACTGTTTACTTCAAAGCGAGGAGTCGTCGACGCCTTGTGTAGATCATGTCTATGGTAGGCACTGTGAGGCCAGTTACTATCATAGAATGGTTTACATGGCGAGACTGTTGCAACTCTGCAACTTCGGGGCGTAACAATTGCCTCACTTTGATCTTCCATTGCCTTATTTTGAGTTTTCATATATTTGTTATGATAGATTTGCAATTCTTTCTACATTTTTAAGGGCGCACATTGATTTGATCATCTTTGACGATGGTAGATGATCTTTCCTTCTATAAATTCCTTTGACTAAGTTATAAGGAAAGAATTTTTCCTTATTTTTGACTTCCTTGAATATTCTCTTGCTAAAATGGTGAATTGCAAATCATGCCATCTTGATTTATATCTTCTTTTATTGTCTGGTCATATCCTTCTTTTTTGAAAATAGTTCCCTTTTTATATTTTGAAACATTGAGAAAGTATTTCAAGTAATATAATCAAGAATTTCCTTCTTAGCTTTTTGAGACAAATAAGAAAATCTTTGAAAATTGATCCTTGTAGATTTATCCAACTTTTGTGAAACGTATTAAATCTATTTCCCAAATAAACTCAATAGATGGAGCTAAGATCTTTTAGGAAATTTCAAACACTTGGTCATTTTTTATGTAAAGTGCTTTGTGTTCCCAAGCCTTTTGACTCATCCTCTAATTGGTTTTCTTATTAGAGTGTTGAATACACTTTGTTTAGCTTAAGCTCCTTAAGCTAAGAGAATGTGTCCTGCATACTTTTGAACATATACAAATATTTCCTTTAGATATTCTTTTTGTTATCATCAAGACACGAGGGAAACTTGACATTCTACCTCTTTTTGATGATAACAAAACCTCAAGTAAAGTTCTACGAGAACCAAAAGCATGTAGTAATGCAATATGTGATTATGCAACACATGTATATTCAGCATATTCAACCTATCCTTTCTACCACTCTTCCCTTTTTTTTTTTTTTTTTTATAATCCAAAAGGATGTAATTACTCTCCTTTGATAAGATCCTCTTCCTGCATAAATGTTAGAATATAACAAAATAACCAAGCCATAAAATACCAACACATGTAATAGGAGATTGTTCAAAACAACAATTTAGGACATAAGATTAAAAAAAGATAAGATGATCCAATAGAAAACATTAAAGCATAACCTCTTAAAAGGGAGACAGCTTAGAAAGCATGATAAAAACTGTAGCAGAACAGAATTTTTAATTCTTCTTCTTAGGGGCAAGATTTCTTTATCCTTCTTGAAGGAGATGGTTGATTTAGTTTCTAAGGTAAGTACAAAATTTGATTTTTTGGAGTATGAAGAGGAGCATGGTCTTCATTAAGATCTTCACTTAGAGCATGAACATTTTCACAAACATATTCAAGAGCTTGATTACAAACTTGTTTAAGAGCTTAGTTGGAAACTTGTTTAGAGGCTTAAATAGAAACTTGATTAGAGATTTAATTAAGATCTTGTGTAGGGGTTATATCCAGAGCTTGTTTAGGAATTTTATTAGCCTAAACAATGTTGAAAGGTGGCAAAGGTGATTGGTGAAGTTCTAGTTATGCATTAGGTTGAGTTTGATGGGAGATTTTAGGTTGTTTGAGTAAAGGTGATGAGGGAGATGAGTGTTGCACAAATGGGGCTTTAGCAGTTGGTAGCTTAGATCCTTTTCCAAACTAAGTCTTCATCATGTTCAAGAAATCAATGAGTTCTTGTCCATGATTTCCTCCACTTCTTTCTTTGAAATCCTACTAATAGACCCTGCTTCAAAATTTTTCCCAACAACTATCCAGTCCTTACAATCTTCCAATTCATCCTTTGAATCAAAAACCCTTTTCCTTTTCTTCCCTTCATCAATCTTACGTTTTCCTCTAGTTTTGAAGTCATTAATCTTACCTTTCTTTTCTTTAGGTCTCACAAATTTCTTTCCCTTGCTTTCTTTTGAACATCCTTACTACTTTTTGATTCTTCTTCCATAGGTTCCTCTTATGCACTTTTTGATTCTTCTTTTGATGTCTCCCCCTCAAATAGGGACCTAGGCAACTTGTTGTTTTTATGCTTTTCATGCACATAAAAGGCCCAATCATCAATGTACCATATCTTGTTTTTAATAATAATCCCCATCTAATTAACATTGCACTCACTAATTATGATGATAGGAAATTGTCTCATAGTTACAACAAGGATTTTAAACTTCTTAAATATGAAAAGCTTCATCAAAAGATTGCCATATGGTTTCCTAACACGAGTTAGAAAGGCATGTTTAATAATCTGCCCTATAACATCTATTTTCTTCCCTTTTAACATTGCAATTATGATCAAAGTATCCTCTTTAGAAATAGATGTCGTGCTTCCTTTCTTAGGCAAAATATAGCTTATGATAATCTTATGTAGAAGCCTTACTAGCAACTTACAATCAAATACAGATACTTCTCTTGCATCTCTTTTCCATTTTCCATTTGTTATTATATTAAATACTTGAGTTTTACTCATAGCCATGAGCTTTTCATCATTGTTCACAATAGGTAAACAAAAACTTTTGATAATATCATTTTTAGTGATTCCAATGTCCCTTCCTAATGCTACCAAGCATAACCTATCCCTCTTAGTTAAATCTTGATTGTCATAAAACTCAAAGATCAATTCTCCGAACACTAAAGTATCTATCGTGCAAATACTTTTGCATCTAACTATAATTAAGAACTCATCCCAATAAATCCCATTCTCAGTAAAATAATTGAAATCAAACACATAAGGTTCGATATAGTCTTTTTTTTTTTTCCTTTTTGAAAGAAACAGAAGATGACATAGTTGTTACCCTTTTCTTTAAACTCTTTATCTCTACTACATCCTTTCCTTCTGATGCTTCTTTTGACTAATCCTTTAACTTCTCTTCTGATTTCCTTTTCTTTGACTTTTGTTTGTTCTTCTTTTTCTCATTTCCCTAATTTCTAATCGTTGATTTGTCACTTAATTCTTTGCCTTTTCCTAAATGCTCAAACCTCACTAATTCATCTCGTGAGTTTTTCAGTCTTTGCTTTAGAGAGCTTCTTTTTGTCTTTCTTACTTTTCTTGGCTTTCTTAGAGGTTTCCTGATTTTATTTCTTCTTGGTTTGAAGCTCAAGTAGGGTTTGGTTTGTTTTAGTTTTCTCTAAATCTGAAGATTCATTAGCTAGCTCATAAGGATTCTCCATTGTATTCTTAGGGTACTTCTTTGATTTGAATCCTTTGTTGAGAATGCAAGAGGATTTCCTATTAGTCATGAGGGATTTTTGAAAGAGAGAGTAGTAAATGTTATGAAGTAGAGAGAGAGAAGACTTGAGTGAGTAAATAGGCAAGAAGAGGAAGAGCTTGGTAATTGATTGGGTAGAAGAAAAAGAAATGTAGTTAGATCATAGAAGAGAAAGTTTAATCATGGAAGCAAGTAATGATCTACTTGTCGTGTTGATCAGTGAGTGAATTAGGAAGTTCACAAATATAGGGAAGTAAAAAGGGTAACTACCAAAAGAGATCTTTTCAAAGATTCAAGGGAGATTTTAACATTGAAAAATAACCATTTGTATTTGATGTGTATAGTAATTCTTTATTGTAATTTATGAATAAGCACAAATCACATAGGACAACATACACCAATTTCATTTCGAATATACTCAAATTTTATTTTATCAAGGGGTTTGTAAATATATCAGCTAGTTGATTATCAGTAGGTACAAATTCAATATTTGTGTCCCCATTATTACCATGGTCTTTAATAAAGTGGTGCCTAACTTCTATATGTTTAGAATGTAAGTGATGCATGGGATTCTTAGTTAAATTAATTGCACTTGTGTTGCCACATTTTATGGGCATATTATTTAGTTCAATACCATAATTTGATAATTGTTATTTTATCCAGAATATTTAAGTACAATAATTCCCAAATGATACATACTTGGCTTCAGCTGTAGAAAGGGCTACAAAGTTTTATTTCTTGAAAAACCAAGAAACTAACTTGTCACTTAAGAATCGACATGTTTCGAACGTACTTTTTCTATCTATCTTACAACTTGCATAATCTGCATCTAAATATCCCATCAACTCAAAATTATGATATTTTGGATATTAGATCTTAAGCATAGATGTTTAAGATAGATATTTAAAAATATGTGTTACTGCTTCCAAATGTGTTTCAATTTGTTTTTCTTGAAATCGAGCACATATACATGCACTAAATATAATGTCAAGATGAGAGACTATTAAATGCAATAATAATCGAATTAAACTCCTATAAAGTTTTTCACTCACCTTCTTACCTAACTCATCTTGTTCTAACCTTGTTGATGCTGAAACAGGGGTTATAGCTCCCTTTGCATTTTCATATTTGAATTTCTTAATGATTTGTTTTATATACTTTTCTTGATGGATAACAGCTTTTGTTTGCTTTATTTGGAGTCTAAGGAAAAAATTTATTTCTCCCATTAAAAACATCTTGAACTCAACCTACTTTAACTTAGAGAAATCCTTCCAATAACATTCATTAGTGAAACCAAAGATAATATCTAACATGTAAATTTGTACTACTCGCAAATCATTATCAATTTTTAAGGAGTAATTCACTAAATCTTTCATACTAAATGCAAGGCGCTTGTTTTAGCCCATATAAAGCATTTTTCAACTTATAGACATAATCTTCTTTAAGTGGGTCCTCAAACCTTAGAGGTTGCTCAAAGTACACTTCTTCCTTTATATAACTGGTTAAAAATGTGCTTCTAACATCCATTTGAAATAAATTAAATCCCTTATAGCATGCAAAGACTAGCGATAGTCTAATAGCTTCTAAATGAATAACCGGTGCATATGTCTCATCAAAGTCAATTCCCTCTTCTTAAGAGTAGTCTTTTGCTACAAGCCTAGCCTTATTTCTTATAATTTTACCGTGTTCATTTAGCGTATGTTTGAATACCAATTTTGTGCCAATGATTGATTTATTTGTCGATCTTGGTACAACAGTCCATACCTGAATTCTTTGAAATTACATGAATTCTTCTTACATGACACTAATCCTATTTGTATCAAATAAAGGCTCTTTAATTGTCCTTAGTTTAATCTTAAATACTAATGCAAAATGATTCTCAATATTTTCTAAACTTGTTCTGGTCCTTACCTTATAATGTATGTCACCAATTACCTACTCAAGTGGATGATAAGACTTGTATTTTAGGTTTAAGGGTCACCTAGGTGGCTTCTAATGTATCTTCTGATTTATTCTCTAATTGAGTTCTTGATGCACCAGCTTCTTTTGTTTCTTTAGAAGCTTCTATTTTTCCTATCTCATTTTTATGAGAAAAGGAGTTCTTACATTTGCTATTTGGCTCATCATCATTTGATTCTTTAGTCCTTACTTCAACAATAAATTTTCCATTGATTGATTGCTCAATGGTTTGAGTAGTTTTTTTATATACTCAAAATGCTTTACTTTGTAAGGAATATCCTAAGAATATTCCTTCATCTATTTATTCTTCATACTTTCTCAAATTTTGTTCAACCTTCTTGATAAAACACTTAAGAATCGAAAATGTAAAAGTAGGAAACAGTTGGCTTTCTACCTTTATACATTTCATATGAAGTTTTCTTGATTAACGATCTTATATTGACTTAATTTATGATGTAACAAGAAGTCAAGAGTGCTTCAACCTAGAAATATTATTCTACTCCATTTTCATTTAATAAGGTTCTCGTTATTTCTTATATAGTTCTGTTTTTACGCTCAACAACTCTATTTTGTTGTAGAGTATAGGAAGTTGAAAAATTGTGAGTAATGCCTTGGTTTTCACAAAATCTTATGAAATCCTTATTTTTAAGTTCTTTTCTATGATCAATTCTAAAGCTGATGATGGAATAGCCTTTTTCATTTTGAACTTGTTTCGCAAACTTTTCGAAAGCATCAAAGTCATTACTTTTGTTACGTAAGAATAAAACCTAAGAGTATTGAGAATAATCATCAACAATTACCATGCCATACTTGTTACCATCCAGATTAAGTGCAAGAGTAGGTCCAAATAAGTCTAAGTGTAATAATTCTAATGGTCATTGTGTTAATGTTGTCCTTTTAGACTTATGAGTTGTTTAAGTTAATTTGTTCTTAAAGCATGTTATATACCAAATATCATCCTTCATACTTATTTTAGGTAATCCATTAACTAGATTATTTTTAAACAAATTCTCTAGCTGATTAAAATGAACATACCCTAATTTCTTATGCTAAAGAAATATGTTAATAGAAATAATTAGAAAGCATCTTTCTGCCTAAACTTTAGCTAGCTCAACTCGATATATATTCTTCTTTCTAAATCCTTCAAATAGTTTGGTGCTATTTTTATCAAAAACTGCTACTTTGTTTTGATTAAATACCATTTCATACCCTTTGTCACATAATTCACTTATACTTAAGAAATTATGATTTAATCCTCTTATCAATAACACATTTTCAACAATATAAGGAGGAATTCTGATATTACTAGTGGTTATTATCTTCCCTTTATTGTCATCACCATACTTATGCCCTTCTTCCTTTCATTCTAGATTTGTGAAGAGCAAAGCATCTCTTGATATATGACATGAGCACCTGCTATTTGGGTACCACATTCCTTTAACTTGATCTCCATGCTCATGTAATCACATAAACCAATTCAAAGCCTAAACCAATCTTAGTTTTATCTATCCATTGAGAAGCTATTAGTATTTACAATATTTTTTCACTCTCATAGAATTTGTTAAATGTTGAGTCCATTAAATTTGATAGGCCATCAATTCTTGTTTTCAATTTTCCTATCTCTTCTCTTAACGCAATGTTTTCTCTTTTTTTTTTTACATTTTTTTTACTAGTACAAAGATTATCATTATCAATTTCTGGTACTTCTTTGTCAATTTTTAATACATCATTCTCTTCTACCAACTGTTTGTTAATTTGGATTAATTGATCTCTTTATTCTTGAAGACTCTCAATTTCATTATTAGTTTTAGTTATTTTATTGTCTACCTTTTTTAATGCTTTAAGCAACCTTTTGATTTGTTTACAAACACTTTTAGGCATCTCATCTTCAAAATTGGAGGTTACCTCAAAAAGAGCGATCAGACATAGATTGGCTTCTTCTTCATCTTCTAATTTATCTTCTTATTAATTTTCTAATTCATCTATATAACTCCATGCTGCTAACAATGACTTCTATTTCTTCTCATATTTTTCTAATTTCTTGATTAGGACTAGACACTCATATTTGATATGTCTAGGTTTCTTACATTCATAGCATACAACTTCCTTCTTTTCCTTTTTATCCTTCTTTGTATCCTTTTCCTTGTAGCTTCTTCTTATGTCATTTTTACTATAGTTAGAAAATGAATGCTTAGAAAATTTTTTCTTACCTTATCTTTTGATCATGTTGTTTAGCTTTTCAGTTGATTGAGTGTTAATTTCTTCATATCACATGCTTCATCTATTGATGTTTTCTTTGCATTTTGAGCCTTAGGTAATACTCTTAACGTTTTTCGTACCAAATTTTGCATCTTCAATTTTCTTGTCAAGGGACGAGAGTTCATTTGCGAAGGCTGTAAATCTACTAAATGATTCTATGATTTCTTCTCTTGGTAAAATATAAAAGGTCACATATTGTTGCATAAGAGAGTTGACTCTAGTCTCCTTGATAGTGTTTCGCCTTCATACATTTGAGACAACGTGTCTCAAACTTCCTTAGCTAAACTATAAGAAGAAATTAAGTAAAATTCAAATTGAACAATAGTAGACAGAAGAAGGTGCTTATCCTTGTAATTTAATTTTGCTTTAGAAATATCACTTTTATTCGTAATGGTTGTTGGGACTTTTGCATCTCCTTTTTCAATGATCCTCCATGTTTGATAGTTAATAGATTTCCTTTATGTCTCCATCCTGAATTTCTAATGTGGAAAATTAGTGCCATCAAAGAAAGGAGCTTTTCCAAATTGTATAGTTTTGCTAGTATTTCCATTACTTTCAACCATGATCTTTGAACTCCAATGATATTAAAGATACCAAATGTAGGTCCTAGTTAAGTAACTAAGAAGGGTAGGGGAAGGAGTGAATTGGTTACTATTTGAAAATTTTAAGAAATAGAGATTTTAGAAAGATAAAACCCCTTGATTGCTTAAATGTTTGGTGTGAAAGTAAGTAAGGAGAATAACAATTAAAGTGAAGTGCATGAAAGTAAAAGAGTATGGGATAGAAGATTAGGCAAATCAATTATAGTGTTTCAACCTTATTCTTATTGTACTCTTCCAACTCTATTACCGGGGACTTGGTATTCTTCACCGGAGTCATTCCACTATAAACTTTCTAAAGCAATACTTGAGAGATTACAACCATAAGTCCTCTATTTTAACTCACTTACTCTCATCTTGGGCTAACACTCAAATCTACAGAGTTTATAGAAATCTCTCTTAATACACACAATTAACTCTTAAAACATATTACAAGAAAAATGATGAGGAAATGTTACAATTGATCCTAAAAAATAAGCACATGAAATGAAACAAAAAATATTTTAAAAAATAGTATAATCCTCTAATCAATCTTTTGATCCTATCGAGCTTACGAAAGATTTAGAGAATAATCATTATAGCACTTGTATTTTTTTTTTCCTATTTTGTTGCTCCTTTCAATCTCATGCCTTTATATATCCTTTCTTCACAATGACTAGTTAAAAAGTTTTTGGAAGGCCATTCAATATTTGAATTTAATCCTTTAATCTTTCCTTGATTTCTTGAAGGAAATTTTTACCCACTCACTTTCATCTTCCATTACCTTATTTTGGGCTTCCATATTTTGTTATGATAGATTTGCAATTCTTTCTGATCTTCTAAAGTGTGATTTGATCTTCTTTGATAATAGTATATGATCCTTCCTTTTGCAAATTCCTTTGATCATATTATAAGGAAATTTTTTTTCCTTATTTTTTACTTCCTTGAATATTCTCTTGCCAAAATAGTGAGCTCGTAAATCATACCATCTTAATTTATATCCTTTTTTAATCTCTGGTCAATTATGCTTCCTTTTCAAAAATACTTCCCTTTTTATATTTTAAAACATTGCGAAAATACTCAAGTAATAAAATCAAGAATTTCCTTCTTAGCTTTTTGAGGAAAATAATAAAATCTTTGAAAATTGATCCCTATATATTTATCCAACTTTTGTGGATAGAGCTAAGATCCTTTAAGAAATTTCAAACACTTGGTCATTTCTTATCCAAAGTATTTCATGTTCTTAGGCCTTTTAACTCATCCTTTGATTGGTCTTTTGATTGGAGTGTTGAATATACTTTGTTTAGCATGAACTACTTAAGCTAAGATAATGTGTCCTGCATACTTTTAAACATATACAAATATATCCTTTAGACATCTTTTTTGTTATTATTAAAACACATGAGGGAAACTTAACAATATGGACCTATGAACAAGTTTGATAAGGTTTTGCTAGTGAATTAGGTGTAAGATAATGCAAATGGCTGGAAAGAACATGTGATCGGATATCCTCTTGATGAGCAAATCAAACACAAATTAGGGATTGATTTCTTAGAAGACTATGATGATGCTCGTGATGTCTATAGATGGCCTCTTGAGGTGAATGGAGAAGTTTCAATGAAGATGGTGTATGGTAAGATGTTAAAGAATCCTAGGTTCAAGAGATGAATGAAAATTGGGATTGAATATGGAAGGCTCCAACCACATCAAGAATTCTTTCCTTGTTTAGAGAATTTTACACAATGGAGTAGCAACAAAGGTGAACTTAATGAAGAGAGGAATCCTAACTGGACAAGAATGCTCGTTTTGTCAATCTAAAGAAGAAACATCTAAATATTTCTCTTGAATTGTAAATGGAGTACAGAGGTAGGGGCAAATCTAGGAGTGTAGCTAAAAAATACCAATTATAACTTCTAAGAACTCAAACACTAGATCAAGAAGTATGGAAGGTAGAGAAAATGAAATTGGAAGAAAATCTTTGCCCTAAATGAAGTAACTATTCTTTTTACACTAAGAGGCATAGGGAGAGAGAGGAAAAGATAGGTTTCCTACTAGAACAATTTGATAGTGACTACAGTGAATTTATTAGAATGGAGGTTAATGAATGGTAGGGGACTAATAGAGTTTTAAAATTATTGCGTCAAAGAAGCTCTTGGAAAGTTTTTTAAGGGAAGCCTTGAGTATATTAGGTTAAGGTAAACTGTGATAGAGCACTCTAGGAAGAAGGCGGTAAGGCTAGCATCAGAATAATGTGTAGGGATCATGGGGGTTATGTTCTAGGTAGATTTCACAAACACATAAAAGTGGATCGATTCCTTGTAGTTGAATTGTGGGCTTTAGTGGAAGTTATTCTTTTAATAGGAAAACTAAGGAGAGATTGTGTGGTAATAGAAGTAGATTCTCAATAAGCACTTGATTAGATTAATAGCCTAACATTTAATATGAATATTTGTCATCCAGCTCTTTGGAAATGTAAACAACTAATATCTTTTGTTACTTATGTCAAATTCTACATGGTAAACCGTGACAGCACCTAGTGTAGACACCTCATTTTTGCTACCATCTGGGATAATTTCTTCTTGGTTTCTTTAGCCAAATTTATAGAAAAATTAAAAAAAAAATACAAAGTGTCAAAAGTGTTTGAGTTAAGTCAATTAGTATCTTAAGGTCGAATTAGGCAATAGTTGAAAATATCTATGCAATTTATAAATTTAGAGTCTTTAAAAATTTTAGGCTTCATTAGAAAAGTTTTTTTTTTAATAGTTTAGTAAAATATTTGAGTTCACAAAATGGATTCTTGTCCAATTTGAGAAATATTTTAACTAGACTATGTATAATAAGGCTTCAAATTTATTAAACTTAAGTTGTATTAAAAATATTTAGCATGCATATTCTAGGTTATATAGAAAGGCCAGGATTATTTTGAAAAGAATTGGGCTTAGGTTTAAGGGTTGAAATTTATGGTGGGCCAAAGAAGAATGAATTAAGTTTTGTGTGCAAGATTATGATGAGAAACAATGAGTTGGCTAAGACTTTTGGGTTTGGTTTTAGTAAGCCAAAGGTTTAAGTCCCATGTAATGCACTTAGGTGCATTTTTTTTTTTTCACTTAAGTTACGTGCTAATCACATGATACGTCATGTTCTTCTTTGAAATTTTTTGTGAAACAAGCATAAAGGAGTAAAAAATCAGTTGGGTTTCTAGAATCCAAATCCAACATTGAATCTCATCAAACCTTTATTATTTTTTAGCAGATTTAATAAAATCATCACTGAATCATTAGCAAAACTTATAAATCTTACAATGATATTATTAAATTTGATGAAATAGAGATTTGTTAGGGATTCAAATTTAAGATGAACATTATCCATGGTAAATCTAACATGATTTGGAATTAACTAAAAGATTCAATAGTTAGTTTTATAAAACTAAAGTCAACTCTCCACAAAGGGAATCCCTCTTCATCCCCACAAACATCCTTTACTGAACTTGATCTTCATCATTAACAAACCTTAACTCATGTATGAACCAACAACACATCTACAACCATCCTTTGTCAGACCCAACTGACAACATAACCCTTTCTTACTCTTGACTCCAACATCCATAGCAACACCACCTAACAGTAGCTATGCTTAACCCCACAAAAACTTGACCACATCACTTACACGACCCTCACACATACACCACCATTAACAGCAACCAACCCAACTCCAGCCACTCTTGTATAACCTACACAACAGACCCACTCCCCTTTGATCAAGCCACCATCTTCAACCTATAAGACAATATACAACCCATGCATACGACCTATACTATACCAATAGCCATCCTCAACTTGATGCCCATTGCTACAACACCACCCTTACGTGATTGCAACCAACCTTAACCACTTTTGCATAATAGCATAGACCTAAGTTGACCTTCTCTCACATAACTCCATCCACCCCCTTATATGATGCAAACCTACATGCACAATGGTCCCTTGCAAGCTCTACGCAACAACAAACAAAAACCACTACTGTCGCCTATTACTAAAACAACACCAAATCACTACCTTACATCAAGGTGTCAAGTTCAATGCCATTTTCATCAATACAAATCACATGACCCATTTGTTCTAGTGCTCAAAGCAGTTTGTGCAACGTTTGATAGTAGCTATTGGTGAAAGAGGACAATTCGACCAAGATCTATTTGATCCACACCCGACTCACTTCTTTGGAGCCCTATTCAATCCATAGATCCTTCATCCTTGTGTAGTTTAGATAGGTTTGAGTATTTTTTTCCCTTTTTTTAATTTTATTTACTTAAGTTATTTAGCTAATTTAATAATGTTAGTTTTTATTAATTTATTTTTACTAACTTTATTTTTCTTTTAAGGTAGGTTCTCAGTTTTAGTTTTTTTTTTAATTATTGTCAATTCCATTATTGTTTTGTGTTTCTTAACATATAATATTAATTTTTATAAAATTGCACAATTAGGATAGTTTTTTACATCAAATAGGTACTAACATGGGTTTTTTTTAGGGTTTAAATTAATTAAGTGTCTTTATGTTCTTAACATAATTAACACAAATAGTGTACTTCTTACATTAATCTCATATTTAGCATAAATATTGCATATTCATCATGTAGGTCATCATTTTTTTATAAATGGCATATTTTTAGATGAATTACATAATTTTTAGATAAATTAAATAATTTTTAGAAAAATCGTATATTTTTAGATAAATTGTGTCTTTCACATGACTTTTTACTCAAATTGCATCCTTTTCACAAAAATTGCACTTTTTACAAATTGCATCTTTTTTCACAAAAAAATTGCATTTTTAAATACAATTGCGTATTTTTCTTAAGATTCATATCTTTGGTTGAGATGTATGTATAATTTATATTTTAGAAGATTTGAATAAATTTTCATTTTTTTAATTAGATTTGTATTTTAGGATTTTTTTTTTTCTAGAAAAAATTGTAAAAAAAAAATGTTTTGTCACTTAGTTGGTTTTTTTATAAAATAAAAAAAAATCTTAATTTGAGCCATTTCAAAAATTGGAAATAACTATTAGGGTTTCCTAGGTTTTTTTAAATAAAAAAATAATTTGGCCTCTTTTTTTTTTTTTTAACAAAGAACATAGTTACTAAGGCTTTTTAAAAATAAATACTACAATCATTTTGATCTCGATTAGCGCATATGTAGGTGCTTTTGGGGCAATCATAAAATTTGGGAAAATTTTTGCTTTTCTTTTAGTTTTTATGGAAAATTCATAATAGAAAAATAAAAATAATCAATTTTTTTGCATATTTTTCCTTTTTAAAAAAATTATAAAAATAAGGATTGTTGGTTAGTTTTTTAATTTTTACATGATGACAAATGTCGTAATAAGTTAGTCTTAAAAGCTAGCTTTTTGGTTGACACTTTTTAAGAAATATTTTTTTTTTAGGAAATTTACGGAATAATGGCTAAATTAGGGTCCCAAAAACCTTAATTTCATTTTTTTACCAGTTTTACTAATTGGCGGCTTCGAGTTATTTTTCAAAAACATTTTTTAAGGAAAAATGTTTTTTCCTTAATTTTATATTTAAAATTTTTTTCCATTAATTTTATATTGAGTAACTTATATCAAGTGAGTTAGGTTTAATATAGATTAAATTAAGGAAAATTAAAATAGAGCTCAGTACTAAATAGCTAATTTGTTAGCAAAGTAAGTTCTGCAAATGGAGCAAGACTATTATTTTGAATAGGATGTACCCCCTTTCCTAGTTAATGTTGTTTGAAGGATCTTTGAAATGCAAATGTTATACCAAACTAAAGCATAAGGGCTATTAATCCTCATGCTAAGACTGTTGTTTGATTTGTGATTGGACTCATTTTGCTCTTTGGTTAATTGGAGTTTTCTTACCTAAAAATATACATATTAAGTATAATCATGCCCTCAAATCAAGGTGTAGCAACTTTATCATATATTCATATCTTAGCATGAATATGGAAGGTTTAAATTTCAACTAAAGTAATAATATGGTTATTAAACCATTAAACTCTAAATTAATAAGTCTAACTAAAAAAATATTATTCAAATTAATCTATCAACTAAAGTCCCTAAGACACAACAAGAAAATTTAATCAAATATTTAAAACAATAAAAGTCTTATAGACATCTAAATCTTCTCTACCCATCTCTATGCTAGTAATTAATCTCATTATTGCTTTCATCGTCAAAATAAAGAAAGTTAAATATTTGTTAACAAGATTTTTTAAGTCATTGTAGTATTTATTCTCCTGAGAAAATAAATCCATTTTCAGGATTATCTGAAATTTTTTTCTTTTGATGAAATCATAAGCATTATACAAACCACATCTCTTTTATGACAAGACAAACAAATTTAATGTGAATTGTGGAGAATCAGATCGATGAGCCATGGAAATGAAAAGTTATCTCCTTCACAACTTTTATTTTATAGTATTAGATGTGTAAAAATGAGAGAAGCATATATTATGTTAGTTATAGGGTCTTATTTATATCACACGAACTAATCACAACCATCAATACCTAATGACACATGTAAAGATTAAATGAATAAATAAAATATTTCTATTGCCCCCTTAAGTTGGAGCATCTCGAGGCCTCAACTTGATGCATAAACTGTAAAGATGCAAAGCTACCAATGATTTGGTGAGCAAGTAAGCATCTTAAAGATATGATGGAATGTATTAAGTTGAAGATATATAGGTGTAACCTGATCCTTGAGGAAATACGAATTAATATCAATGTGCTTTATTCTTCCATAAAGATGGGGATTTTGGGTGATAAAAAACATCGATTTATTACCATAATTAAGTGCAATAGGATAAGTGATAGGAATATGAAGATCTCTTAACATATGACACCAAAAGGAGTTTTATTATGGTGGTAGTCAAGCTTAGTATATGTTGAAATGGTAGGTTGCTTTTTGGTTTTCCAAGATATAAGAGCATTATCAAGCATCACACAATAGCATGAGGTTAAGAACTTAACCCTCAATTAGCATTAGAAAACCCTCTAAGGTACAATGTATTAGTGGATGAATAAAAACAATTTACTCAATTGATGAACAGTGATGGACATATTTGTGCAAATAAGAGTGATATACTGGAGGCAACTAACTAGCTAATGTCAATATGTTGGATCGTGCAATAGCTCTCCATGATCATTATCAAGATGTAACTTAGTAGGCTTAAGGGATGCAATAGACATAGCTCCAGTCAACCCAACATTAATGAAAACATATCTAGAATAAACTTTCTTTGATTCACTAATATCCCTTGCTCTTCTCTATAAAGTTCCAAACTACGAAAAAACCAAGCTAATCCTAAATCTTTAATAATAAAATTCCCTCACAACCTTGCTTTAACAACATAAATAAAAAGACTCATTTGATCCAATTATGAGTAATCATCAACATAAAGAAGAATGATCACACACCTTTGAGAATCAAAACGAACAAACAATCAATAATTATGCTGAGATTGTACAAAAACAAGTGAAATTAAGAACATAGATATCTTTAAGTTCAATTGCTATGAGGCTTGCTTTAAATTATACAGTGATCTCCTTAGTTTCTACACTTGGTTAGATAAAGCTTTGTATAACCTTCAGGGGGTAACATGTAAATGTCTTCATCAAGATAACCATAAAATAAAGCATCGTTAACATCAATTTAGTGCAAAGGCTAAGCTTAGGCAATAGCTAAAGCAACTAGAATGTGAATACATCCTAGCTTAGCAACTAGGAATTATATCATGATAGTATTCCCCTTTCATTTGAGTAAACTAGCCAAGCTTAATATGACTTTATAGTATTGTTAGGTTTATGGATTCCTTCTTTGTTATTGGGGTCAACCCACAGCCATAATGTCCCAAAAAAGTATATATATAGTTTGTAAGAAAAACTTTGAGATATTATGAAAGACTAGGATATATGATATCCAACATTTTATTTCCATAATAGAAAAAAAAAATGTTTCCTAGACACATTTCTAGTTTCATATTTAATTATATAAAGCCACTTATACCCAATTACCATTTTATCTTTTATTAAATTGGTTAACTCCCATGTTTCATTACTTGCTAATGCATTCAACTCAGCTTACATAGTATCTTGCCACTCTTCTTGTTCCGAAGAAGTGCCTCATCTTAAGGGACTCAACCTCCTGAGATATTAAGCAACGAGAGCAAAGCTAGAAAGGTAGATAGCCTTGCAAATGTTTATGCTTATTAAACAAAAGTTTGCTACTAAAGAGATAAGTTAAGTGGGGTAATTAGTTTTGGATGCCATTCCTTTGGTTACCCCTATCTTGGAGCCCTACTTTATTAGCTTCTACTACTCCTGTAGTCCAACCACCGCTGCTTGTGACCTAAGAAGAGGGGTTAGCACAATCTTCTTTTATAACCAATGCCACCAAGGAAACTTTAGCAACTGCTAAAGTGCCCCAGCTAAGGAAGAAGCGGAAGGCTCTAGAGGTGATTAAGGTAAGCACAAGGCCTTAGAAGAGGGTTCACGAATGTAAACACCTAATTTTTGCTCCCAGGGCCAATCCCCCTCCTCCCCCTTATTTTTCAATTTAGGTTATAGGGTCTTTAATTAAAAATGTTCAAAAAATGAAAAATTAAAGAAAAACCCCCAAAAATGAAGAAATTTAGAAAAATAGGAGTTCTAGGAAAACTTAGAAAAAAATAGGAAAATAGGAAAAAGCATAAAAGATAGGAAATTTAAAAAAAAAAGGAAAAAATACAAAAAAAAAGGAAAAATTCAGAAAAGTACATAAAAAATCTTGAAAAGTCACAAAATTGAAAAAAAAAAAGATTTTAGAACATAACATTTTGTTAGAGTAGATTTTTAATTTTAATATAAGTTTAGAAGTTGGGCCATTTAACTTAAGTTTAGATTAAAATCTAGCTTAAGCAGACCGAGCCCGTATGTGCAAAATTACACATATGGACAAGGCATAAGCCAACGGCCTAATGGTTAAATATATGGGCATAGCATTAGCATTAAGCATGAGGTTTTGGATTCGAAACTTAGTAAAAACAAGAAGGCCTTTTTCTTATTTTTTGGTTTTCAATCACATCAAGGACTGTTACGTATCAGGATCTGATTGTGCTACGTATCTTGACATATGGCATCCTTGGATTTGATGGCCTCGCTTACATAGCTCCACGTAACATTCACATGGCATGCCACGTCAACTACCACGTGCCATGAATGACATGTAGCACACCGAGGTTAGGTAACATGGCTGACGTAGCGCTACATCAGCCCACTTTTCCCTCCCCTTCTTTCCTTTTCCCTTCGTTTTCCTCTCTTTCCCTCTCCTTCCTTCATTTTCCTTAGATTTCCAACACTTTACTCTTCAGACCACCCACTTTAGCACGATTTTTGGTCCCTTTCTTATTGCAATTTCACTAAATCAATGGTGAAATTGCAAACTAGACATGACCTAATGTAAATAGCAATCAAGAACACATCCAGATTCATGCATTAACTCAATCAAACTAAGCTCCAAAAAGTTGGAAAAAACTTGAATTTTGGTTTTCCTCATTTAACTCCTATTTGAACTTTCCATGTTTCTAGGTTAATCTTGAGTATAAGGGTGTCGAGGGTGATCATAGTGAATACACAACCATTCTTGAGCATCAGAATCGACTCTTAAGCTCTCTCTCTCTCTTGCGATTCTCTTTCTCTCTCTAGGTCATTCTCTCTCTCTTCGAATCTCTCTTTTTCGAGCCCTCCACTATAACCTAACACCATGGCCATGACCCCTAATCCATCAGCTCTCAAACTTGACTACCTTCGTCTACTGCCATAGCCCCTAGAGACTCCTTCGAGCCAGCCTCCATCAAACCCTAATCATCGCCTCTGTCTCTCTTCGAACCACCATCTTTAGCTACCTTTAACCCAACCTAGCCACACAACTGAACTCCCCACTCTCCAAAACCCTTACCCTAACTGACCAATCACACCAAGCAAACTCTATACAGCTAAACCACCATCGCTACCCACGACCAACATTTGAAAACCACTAACTTGTGCTCCATTAGTCTCGACACTTCACTTACCCCCCATAAATCCAATAAGATACTCACTAAAATCCCTTTTCCCCATCATTTAGGTGGTTAGAAAATGCTTAGAGCTTCCCCATCGCGTGGTGTTGCTTTCCCTCCATCCGTGACCCAAACTCAATCCAATAACCCAAATTCGAGCCGATTACTCTGACTCAACCAACACAAGTCCGACCCGTGCATCTTCTTCCTACTCCAGATCTTTTTTTATTTATTTTTTTAATTTTTTTTGTTTGTTTTGTTTTTGTTTAGTTTATTTATTTGTTGTTGATTTTATTATTATTATTATTATTATTATTATTATTATTTTCTTTTCTTTTTCTTATTTATTTACCTCCAAATGTAAATGTAAAAGAAAAAAAAAAGAAGAAAAAGAAAAAAAAAAGAAAAGAAAGAAAAGAAAAAAAGAAGAAAAAAGAAAGGTAACTTTATTCTTTTTTTTTTTTTACTTATTTAAATAAAAATAAATAAGCCATAATAAATAAAAAAATGGATTAAGTAAAAAAAAGGGGATAAAATAAATTTAAAAAAGGAAAATAAATAAAATAAGATTAATCAGTTAGAAAATTTGATTTAAAAAAAAAGTGAAAATAAATAGACCTCTTTCTAAATTAGGATTATTTTAGAGTTTCCAAAAATAAGAAATCGATTAGGACGTTTTTAGGAATTTTTCTTAAACAAATCAAAACTGAGTAAAACGTAAACTCGATTGTTTTTTTGAATCAAATCAAAACAAAACTAATCCACTAAAGTTTAAAAAAAAAAGAACTACGTACATCTGATCCCGAATAACGGGTACGTAGGCACCTACGGGGCGACGATAAAAATAAAAAAAACCAAATTTTCCCTTTTTAGTTTAGATTATTTCATTTGTCCAGTTATAATAGTTAAATTGAGTTCTATCTTATAAAATAAAAAGGGTGATTTTTTAAGATTAAANAAAAAAAAAAGAAAAAAAGAAAGGTAACTTTATTCTTTTTTCTGTTACTTGTTTAAATAAAAATAAATAAACAATAATATATAATAAATGAATTAAGTAAAAAAAAAGGATAAAATAAATAAAAAAAGATTAATCACTTATAAAAATTGATTTTTTAGAAATAAGTAAAATAAATAGACCTCTTTTCAAATTAGGACTATTTTAGAGTTTCTAAAAATAAGAAACCGATTAAGACATTTTTAGGAATTTTTCTTAAACAAATCAAAACTAAGTAAAATGTAAACTTAATTGTTTTTTCAAATTAAAACAAAACCAATCCACTAAAGTTTTACAGAAAAAAACTACATACGTCTAATCCCAAATAGCGGGTATGTAGTTACTTACAAGATGATGATGAAAATTAAAAAAAAAAAACTAATTTTCCTTTTTTTAGTTTAGATTATTTCATTTGTCCAATTAGAATAGTTAAATTAAGTTCCGTCTTATAAAATAAAAAGGTGATTTTTAAAGATTAAGGTTAATTTTAGAAAGTCAATGATAACCATAAGGGTTTAAAAGTGTTAACCCCCGGATCTAGATTCTCTAGTTTTCAAAAAGCTATTTTATAACTTGGTTTTTTTTTTTTTTAAATCGATGGACTGGTAGCTAAGTTATAACCAATCCACCCAATTGGTTATAACTTAATCCCTTTTCCCGACTCCGATCGGATGGCAACTCCAAATCTTTTCAAGTTAAAAAATGGTTTTCTTTAAACCCTAGTCGAGAGCTAGTACTAAACGGGTAAGGGTTTAATACTGGTTGGTTTGGAGAAGACCTAATTTTATAAGAGAATTGGGAGGGTGAAAAACCAAGCTCAACAGCTTGCCGACTCCACTAGGGAGGTCAAGAAGGTTAGCCATTCAATTTCCAAAATTAAAATTAATCTCTAAAATCACCTTAAATGCAATTTATTTAATCGCTTTCTATTATAAATTGTGCTAATATCATTTCCAGGTTTGGTTTTATGTATTTTTGAGGGGAGGGATTTATTTTGCTGCATCATGAATGCATGATAGATATGATTAAACCTAGGCTATCCTAGGACCTAAAGACGAGGAGCCATTGTGTAAAGTCTCAGGTATAGTGAGGCAACCACCGTTTGAGGCCGATTAGGCTACCTCACTTAAATTTTGATGTTACCAAGGAATTGTTTCTTCGTAAACGTGTAAGGTTATAGAGTTTAAGGATCGTTAGAACCCACCTTTCTTGCATTACATTTCATGGGGTCAACAAATAACTAACAAAGCGACAATGTTACATAAAAAAGAAAAAAAATGACAAAGATCCAGATTTTTTCCTTGTATTCTTCCTATAATTGATAGGAGGTCTTGTATATTTTCTCTTCTTGTAATTAGTCTTTCCCTTATAATTTATGCTTTCTTTGTAATGTTTCAGAAATGGCCAACTCATCCAACGCCAGGGTTTTCACTAAAGAGATTCATGTCTACAAACCTAAAGCCTATACTCAGCCAGTGGTTTCAAACCTTCAATCCAAGAGAGCAACAGTTCATTACCAACAAAATTAAACCCATACTCTCACTAGCCAAAGTGAAGGTTAACATTACACTAGTAAGGGCCTTAGTCCATTTCTAGGAGTCTAAAGAAGTGGCTTTTCAATTTAGACCACATCTAATCAATCCAACTCTAGAGGAGTACACCCAAGTGCTCCAAGCTCCTCCTTTGGATGAAATCTACGTCCCGAAACTTAGCTTCAGCCCACCATATATATTCTCAAAATTCTTAAGGATCCGTAAGACTTAGATAAATGAGGCCCTAGATGACTGCAACAAATATGCCATCAAGATATGGGATCTAGTCCATTAGATCTAGAATGAGCCCAGCTCCAACAAATAAGTGCTGTTTCTTGGAAATTAGAGAGAAAACTAAATCAAGGCTTATGTATTGGCAGTATTCGCCACTATATTGTTTCTAAGTGAGTCTCTTCTTATACACTTTAAGGTAACTAAGTTAGTAGCTCAATTTTGGGAAAGTAAGTCTTACATTCCTGCCTTACTTGCTGAGAAGATAAGGAGCCTTAATTTCCTTAAGAAAAGGGGCTACGGAGATCTCAAGTTAAGCATAGCACTATTAATGGTGTGGTTCGTCAGTCACATTAAATGCTTTGGTTGGATTTAATAAGGGGAGCATTCATGAATAAGATTGACCTTATTGATTCTTTCATCGATAAGATCGAATTATTAGAAGATATCCTTACCTTTCTCTAGATAAAGGTTCTATGAGATTTCCGAGTAGAAGACATACTGTAGACTACCAGGTGGAGCAATTACACTAGGGTCATATTGATTTGCAAGAATTACCATGTTGTTGCACTAATTGGGATGAGTTGGTGTATAGGCTACTTTCTAAGCAACATGGTAAGATAGTTTGGAGGGATCCAAGACATAGTTTACAAACCTTTATTGGAACCATTCATTCTTATTCTCGAAGAGCCTCACTCCATAGAAAAGGCATCCAAACTTCACAAGATCAAAGCTTCGTGGGACACCCGGACCGTAAGCTCAAACATTGATTAGAGTAAGTTCATAGGAGAAGTGGACAAACATTGGCTTACCAAAGAGTATTTATACAATCAACTTCATAAGGTAGGCGAAATGCAATATCGAGACTAGATGTCCTTCAAACCTCCCTTGTACGCCCTAACTCTAAAATGGTGACCTATATGGACCAAATGAAAACACGTATGGAGATCCTCTATGATGAGAAAGACAAATGGGCGAACCTATGCCAAGAATCTAAACAAAGGTTGCACGCCCTGGAACACTAGCTGAAGATGGCCTAGAAGAAAATTCAACAGCTTGAAGAAGCGGCTAAGCATGACCAAAAGAAGAAGAAAATGTCATCTGGCCCATAGAAAAAAAGAAAATTAGTATAGATGAATTTATACCTCTTACTTTCTTTCATGTAATAAGACTCTTGGAATCCAACAATAATAAATAACTTGTCATTTTGTTAATCATTTGTTGATCCTCTCCTTTTCATTCGTATGATTCACTTGCATTTCATTCATTTGCATTCTTGTTCAAAATATCCGTATGCTAACTTGTTGAGTGGTTTTTACCCAAGTTGCTAAGATAGCCCCTAAACATCAAACTTTCCAGAGAAGCCCCATCAAAACTTTTTCTTAAACTAGAATGGCCAACCAAGGAAACAACAACAATAATGGCAACTGCAACCTCGAGGTTATTGACTCCACGGAGTTGAGATTCTAATCTTTAGAATGAATAATGGGAAAGATGGTAGATCAACTGAGCTTTCTTGCTAATAGCATCTCTCTACTTAGGTCTACGACCCCATCAAACGAAGAGCACTCTAAAGTCCGATATAGAAAGAATACTGAAGCCCCATCCCTTAAAACAGAAGAAGCTTACCCCAAAGGCAATCAAGGCTTTGAATCCTTTGAAACTGAAAGGGTATTTCCAAAGGCCAACCTAACTTTTAAGCCAAATACTTACTCATTCATAAACAACTTGAAGCTTGAAGCTAACTTGGATAATTTGAAGGAGCTTGAGGAACAGTTAACTCAATAGATTACCGAAAAAATGAAAACGCTTAAGGGGTATGATGGATTCAAGCATGCTGGAATAATAGACTTCTTTGCTTATGATTATGGAAGCTTCCCAGAAAAATTCAAAGTACCTGACTTTGAAAAATACAACAGGACTTGATGCCCTAAGTTACACACCCGGCTGTATGTATGTAAGATAGGCAAGTATGCATAGTATGATTAACTCATGGTCCAGACCTTTCAAGACAGCCCAACAGGCCTTGCTTTAACTTGGTATGCCCAGTTGGACTTAAATCAGGTGAATACATGGGAGAAGGTAACTAGAGCGTTCTATGAGCAATATAGATTTAATGTTGAAGTGGCACCAACAATGATGGATTTGGTTACCCTAAGGAAAAGGCACAATGAATCCTTCAAAGAATATGCTCAAAGGTCGAGGTCCCTAGCTGTAAGGGTATCTACTCCTGTGATTGAAAAAGAGCTAATGGAAACTTTCATTAACATTGTTGAGAGGCCTTACTTCGCTCACCTGATCAGACAAGCCTATTCTAGCTTTGCAGAAATAGTGGTAGTGGGGTGTTGAATTAAGAGTACTGTTTCCTTTGGCAAGCTGTAAGAAATAGCAAATAGAAGACCACCCTCTACTAAACCCACCACCAACAAGCCTAGAAAAGCTACTATTAGCATGGTCAACTCGAATGCAAGACCTAACTCTCGAGTTTCTTTTAAAACGAATCCCTTACCAGCTCAACTACAGTATAAAAGCCAAACATAGGCTAGTAGAGCCCCAAGACAGTTCACCAGAATACTTGTTCCACTTAGTTAAGTGCTCGACAAGTTTAGAATAGATAATCTACTCCATTTTGAGGCTCCCAGTAAAAGGTATAGGCTGAAGTTCTTTGATCCCAATGCAAGATGTCAATATCATCTAAGGCAAGTGGGCCATTCAATTGATTCATATTGGAGGTTGAAAAACAAAATCTAAGATTTGATCGATGAAGGTACAGTACAACTAGATTTTGTGGAGGCTCCTACCCCAAACGTCAACAACAACCTACTGCCAAACCATGGACTTATCATCAATATGATATCTGACCACTCAAAATGTACCATCAGCATGATCGATCAAAACCAAAAACCAAAGGTTTATAGGTTCTATAAAAAAGAGGTCCCATAAACTAAAAGGTACACATTCTACGTGTAAACCCCGCGAATTTAGCATTTTATGTATAGAAACAAACGTCCAAACTGTAGATAATTTCTTGAAGTCAATAAAGCTAGTGAGATTTAAAGCCGATTAAAATCTCAATCCAAAACCTAAAGTGAATATGAAAAACCTTAAATCATCAATTGAACCTCTAATCACATATGAAGACCCTAAAACCTTAAGTATATGTAACTGGCAAAGTTAATCTTGAACCTCATTAAAACCCTAAGATAACAATCGAAGACTTAATCGCGTATGAATATATTAAACCCTAAATGTGTAAAAACATTAGAGATTGTGTCCTAAAGTAATAAAAACCCTAAAACTATAACTTTAAGAATATAAAAGCACTAATTCACCATAATTTACCCTAAAACCCTAAGTGATAATATATCCTCCATATTATGCCATTTCATCGGTAAACGACTAAAGATAACTCTCAATCATGCATAAATATTTAGAATACTTAAGTGATCCCTTAGAAACTAAGAGATTGTATTCTAGATCACATTCATCTTCTAAGTGTATAACTAGGTTAGTATTACATAGAGTTAAGAGTTTAGTTGAAGCTTAGGTTAAATGTAGTGAACCTTAATACCCTAATTGATACTTTTCATACTAATTATGCTAAGTAGCTTACCAAATGATGTATATAGGATATAAATATCTAAAGTAAGATTTCATCATCTATTCTTCCTAATCAATCCATTAAACTCCTCATTTCCTTGATTTTTCTCCTAATTTTCTTTAATTATTACGTTATGTATGGGAAGTTGACCAAGTCAATACATGTTGACTAAAGTCAAAAGGTTGACTAAGTCAACACATATTGACTAAAGTCAATATGTGGAAAAGTCAATACAAATGTCCTTTTCATTTGAAAAAAATATATTCCTTCTCATGATTTCTTTTCTTTTCTTTTGGCTTTTCCCTTCTTTTTTCTTTCCTTTGCCATCTACTTCTTCCTTCTTCTAGACCCCACTTTTCTTCACTTCTTCCAACATAAACTAAAACAAACCAAAGCCCTTTCTTCTACCCCTTTCTAACCGTATCTTCCCTTCCCCTTCCACTCTTCTTTCCTTTTCAACCTTTCATCCATTTTCAAGAGGAAAATTAAGGTATGTACTTATGATACTATGTCTTTCTTCGTCTTCTTTACTAGTTAGAAGGAGAGTAGGATAAGTTAAGTGGTTATGTGTTGTGTATATATATGTTGCTTTAGGCCTAAAGTTTCAATCTTTACATGTGGAAGTATAGAAATCTTTAGGCAATGGAAGAAGATGTATGTGTACATATCTTTGAGTATGTGTACATAAGGGTATACTAGAGATATACATGTATAAATACCTTTGTACATAAGTATTCATTATGTACATAACCTAAATTAAGACATCTACTAACTATACATATATATACCATGATAAATATACCCTTAAAATACAAAAAGGTGAAATTTGAGAAGATTTCTTAAGAGGGTAAATAAGGCATACGAAAATACGTATAAAAATACGTATGCCACTGTATGTGTATATAAGTATGTGTATTAGTATATGTAGAAGTACACGTGTATAAGTACTTATAAGTATACAAGTATACATATTAGTATATTAGACGTACAGGTATGTATATCACTTATGTATAAAGTGTGTAAATATATAAGGATAATAATAAACTAATGATGTAAGCAATGATGTCATCAAAGAATTACATAAGCTATGACATTATCAAATGATTGTAGAAGTTATGACATCATCAAAAGATTACATAAGCCATGACATAAGCATAAGCTTGTAAAATAATAAATTATAAGATTACATAAGAATATAACCTATATATATATACATGTACTTAGGAGTAGAAGATCCTTTAAACCCTAATACACTTCCTACATTGAATTAAACTTAATCAAGTATGTGAATTAGTAGCACCAATGTAAAATTCCCTAAGTGTAAGGATTTAATAGCTAATTAAATCATTAAGTCTTAAAACAGGAGATATTAGGATATAAATATAAGTAATAAGAATAATTAAGCTTCAATGAGTTAAAATTTTAATAAGTTTAGCCCATATTGTAAAACATGGGTCTTAACATCCAAAACAGACATTACCGTATGAACGTGCATCCGAAAACGATAAAAAATGACTATAAGTTCGCAAATATTGGAATTAGAATGAAAAAGTTACAAAATACATAAAGGAAGTCTCATAACTTACAAATATAAGAAACTAGTTACTATTAATCCCATTGAGTATAGTAAACCCTATACATATAAGAATTAGGGTATATTGGGGAACTAGATAAACTATAATAGTCTTTTATTAATAAGGAGTCTGACTTCTCAAAATACTTATAAGTGTTACTATATTTTAGGTGTTCAATATCGAGTTATGGAAACCCCAGAGGCTTAGAGAATGAGCAATAATCCAGGTGAGGGAGTTCTAATGACCTACTACTTGCTTGTGCGTGTTACTTATATGATGTTTTGTTGCTTGCTGTTGCTTGTATATTTGAATGACTGTTCTACTTGTATGCCATCATCTGTGTGATCACCTTTTTAAATTGATAAATATAAATATCTAAACCCAAATAACCGGTTCTATTTGTCGCATGTCTATAACCCAGTAAAGGTATGAATAGAGAGTGCTAGCTTTGCAAAAATCTTGGGAAAAATGTTTTTAGAGAAAGCTTTTATACTCTTAAACATATTTTTGTATGATTTCTATAAGGGCTCGTGGAGCCATAAATAATATTTTAATGTTAAGGCAAAGCTAGCATGGGCTCTCCACTTAATAGTGAGAGGACTCGCATTAATGTGCCTGTAAGGCCTTAGATAATTTTAGTTGCGAGAGGACTTACATGTTTGTACCCAAGGGGCCTTGGAGGGTAGATAGTCTTAGTTTGGAATCCCCTTATTTGGATTGAAACTCTTTTCTCAACTAGGGTAATAGTCGAGTTTTGCTTAGAGGGGTGGTGCCCCTAGGTAGTCTCATGCGGGTAAGCTGAGGTGCCTTATGCGAGTAAGTACAGGGGATAATCGAAGTGTAGATGACGTAATTTTACACCTTCCATAGTTCCAGACTCCTATAGATGTATTGCTTGCATTAATTACGCCTGCATTCCTTATATATGTAGATAGCTTGCTTGCATGTGTAATAGTAATGTGTGATAACTTGCTTGAATGGTAGTGGTAAAGGATGAACTCACTGAGCTGTTTTATGCTCATTCCCCCATAGTTTCCTTTACAGGTTTACTTACAATGGAATTGGGATATGTCTCGAGTGCTGAGTACGAGATAAAGATATGTATACTAGTATTAGAAGTAGCTGAGTACTTTTTAGATGATACATAGACATCCTTTATAGAAAATATTTATATATTAAAACTTGCTATAATATAATTTTTCTATATCTATTTTTTTTTTTATAATGTTAGTATATCCTATCTTATTATTTGTTAGGGGATACTGATTCTCTACGGTTTTGAGAAACTGTGGGATATCGGATATCTATTGTTATTTATATTTATATGTTATGTTATGTTATGTCACAATAAATTAATTACTTGAAAATCAATAATCTTAGTGATTTATTATTTAGAGCCTTGCAAAGCGGTTTTCATATCATGGGTGTACACATATTATGGAAATTTTAGGTAATCTTACTAGGCCCTCTTTAGGGTCCTGACACCACGTATCTGTGGCCCCCTGAAAATTATAAAGCTACCCCCCTCAATTACCAGGCAATAAACCAGGGGTAATCAACCTCGATTGTAGCAAGGATCACTCGCTCTGGCAGAACCTATGATCCAAGGGAAAAACTAAAAAAGAGGGGCATACTGGAAATGCTAAACATGAACAAGCTGAACATGAAGAAGGATTAACTCCCTTCACCAAGATGATTAAGTCTAGTGAGTATAAAATAATAGACCAGCTCGCTAAGACTCCGGCACAAATATCCCTCATGAGTCTGTTGATGGCATCAGACCCACACTAAGAAGCCTTATTCAAAACACTAAGGGATGTAAAGGTCCCTCGTGAAATCCTAGTTGAAAGGATCAGCTCTATCACTAATTCCATCCTCACCATGGATCAAATTTCCTTCTCCATCGAGGAACTAGGTGAAGAAGGTGCCCAGCACACAAAGCCTTTGTTCATAATAGTGAGGATAAATAACAACATCGCAACAAGAGTCCTCATCGACGATGGGTCATCTCTCAATGTTTGTCCTTTGGCCACCCTAGATCTATTGGGCGTCGATACAATTGTTATCAAACCTAGTTCAACAACGGTAAGAGCTTTTGATGGATCCAAGAGAGAGATAATAGGGGAAGTTGACTTACCAGTTGATATCAACCTACAGACGTTCAACATCCTATTCCAGGTTTTAGATATTCCAACGACCTTCAATCTATTATTGGGAAGGCCTTGGATACATTCAACAGGGGCCATACTGTCAACTCTTCACTAAAAAGTTAAATTCATCTCCAATGGCCAGGTCATCACAATTTTGGGTGACCCAGATTATGAAATCTATAAAGAGACGACTATACCTTATATCGGTATAGAAGAACAAGAGGACTTTAGACTCTAGATGTTTAATGAGGTGCACATGATCACTAATCAGTAGAAGGAAGAGAGGCTAAAATTTAAAGAAGGACAGTTTAGGACCTATATGTTAGGATACATTCCAACCCCGATGGAAGAATTGCAAAGAATGCAAGCCAGGGGCAGAAAGGGTGATAGGTTGTATCGCTCTCTAATAGCCTTCTTACCATTGTCAGAAACTTTCATTAGGACCGAAACTCAAAACTTAAAACCTACTAAAGAAGGCATTTACAACAGGAATGAAGGGGCTAGCCTATTCAACAAGTCCCATCACTTGAATAATTGGTTCTCCATCCCTATGAATAACAATAAGTCTTTCCTAAGGTAAAGGATGAATCATGATCCAGTATTTTATAGAATTTTGTAATAAATTGCCTCTGTTCTCTAAATGCTTGTACTCAAAAGAGAGTTCCCCAAAATAAAATCAACTTATTTTCTCTTTACTCCTGCCTTACTTACACTCTTCCTTTTGTATACTTTCTTTTTTCTTTCCAAATCCAATGACTCGAATAAAGGCCATGGATACCTCGTGCAAATAGGTGATGAGAATCTTGATACCACTTTCAGCCCTAGTAGGTTAGTCATTGGGAGTGATGTCGATGACCATGATGACATGCAAGAAAGCTAGTAAAAACATGAAATGAGTAAAATTTCCATTGATGAGCTAATAGAGATAATTAATGTCGGGACCAATGAAAACCCTAAGGTGTTGAAGATTGGGGGAAATTTGGAAGAAAATCAAAAGATAGAGGTGACTACATTGTTATCCAAATACCAAGACGTATTCGCATAGTCTTATGATGATATGCCTAGATTAGACCCATCAATCGTAGTCCATCACTTACCTACATAAGAGGATATTAAGCTTAAGAAACAAAAGTTAAGAAGATTCCGACCATATATCTTGTTGAAGATCAAGGAAGAAGTCAGAAAATTATTGGAAGTTGGCTTCATTGAGGTGTTTGATTATCCTGAGTGGGTAGCTAACATAGTACCAGTTATGAAGAATGGGAAGTCAGAGTGTGCGTGGACTTTTGAGACCTCAATCAAGCAACCCTTAAAGATAATTTTCCTTTGCCCCATATCGATGTATTGGTCGATAACACAGTTGGAAAACCATATTTTCTCTTTCATAGATGGATTTTTTGAGTATAACTAGATTCGAATGGTTGAAGAAGATAAAGCCAAGACCATGTTCATCATGACTTAGGGTATGTTTTGCTATGAAGTGATGCCTTTCGGACTCAAAAATGCTAGGGCAACTTACCAAAGGGCCATGGTAGCAATCTTTCATGAGATGATGCACAAAGGAGTTGAAGTATATGTCGATGATATGATTGCCAAGTCTAAAGAAGGAGAAAATCATGTGGAAAATCTAAGGAGATTATTTGATAGGTTAAGAAAATTCCAACTAAAACTCAACCTAGAGAAGTGTACTTTTAGGGTGACTTCAGGGAAATTATTAGGTTTCATAATTAGCCAAAGAGGCATTGAAGTAGACCCTGATAAAGTTAAAGTGATAGTTGACCTGTCCCCGCTACGTACTCTCAAAGAAATTAGAGGTTTGCTGAGTCGTTTAAACCATATAGCCCGGTTCATATCCTAACTCACAGACAAGTGTTGTCCTTTATTTAAGTTGTTAAAAAAGAATGCTAAGATCAATTGGAATGAAGAGTGTGTGCAGGCCTTTACAACAATCAAAGAATGCCTCATGAACCCTCCAATTCTAGTAGCTCTAAAACCTGGAAAGCCTTTATTCCTATACTTAACAATATTACTAAGTCCATAGGGTGCATACTTGGCCAGAAAGATGAGGAAGGGAAGGAACGGGCAGTACACTACTTAAGCAAAAAATTTACTGAAGGAGAGCAAAGATATTTAGAGATTGAAAGAACTTGTTATGCTTTAGTCTGGGTAATGCATCGACTTAAGCAATATACACTCTATTATCAGGTTGAATTATTGACTCAACACAATCCCTTGAAGTACTTAGCAAACAAACCGACCCTAATTGGCAGAATCTCAAAATGGCAAATGCTGCTATCAGAGTTCGACATTACATACGTGAACCAGAATTCAGTCAAAGGGTAAGCCTTAGTAGATCAATTAGCAGAAAATCCCTCTGATAGCACTACCTAAGAAGTATAAGTCAATTTCCCTGATGAAGGTATCTTAGTGGTTGAAGGAAACTCTAATAAAGGAAAGGATGACAAGCCACCAAAATGGAAAATGTTCTTTGATGGTGTAGCAAATGTGTTTGGGTGTGGAATTGGGGCAATACTAATATCCCCTAAAGGTGATCAATATCCTGTGGCCATAAGGCTCATTTTCCTATACACTAATAATATTGCTAAGTATGAAGCATGCATCATAGGACTTAAGATGGCCATAGAAAAAGACATTCAAGAATTAGAAGTGTATTAGGACTCCTCGCTCATTATTAGCTAAGCCCGTAGAGAGTACAAAATTAAAGATCCTAAACTAGTACCTTATCACCGGCATTTGACAAAATTAATGCAAAATTTCAAAGAAGTCACCTTCAATCACTACTAAGGACTCAGAATCAATTTGCTGATGCCTTAGCTATGCTAACATCTATAATCCAGGTATTTGGTGGAGTCGAGATTCAACCCCTTACTATTGAAATTGAAAACAGGCCTACCTTTTGCCTAACAATTGAGGGTATGAACAACCAAAAACTGTAGTACCATGATATTAAGACATTCCTACAACAAGGTGCATACCTTGAAGAGGTCGAGAAAAGAGACAGAAAGATGATTAAGAGATTAGCCACTCGATTCTTAGTAAGCAAGTCTACCTTATATCGATGCTTGTTTGATGGTATACTCTTAAGGTGTGTGGATGACAAAGAGGCTGAGAAGTTAATGAAAGAGGTACATGAAGGAGTATGTGGCTCTTGCATGAATGGATACATGTTGGCAAAGAAAATCATGAGGCTAGGGTATTATTAGTCAATAATTGAAAGTGATTGCATCAAATATGTTAGGCATTGTCATTTATGCCAAGTTTATGCGAATAAGATAAATGCCCCACCTCAAGAATCACATGCCCTCTCAACACCATGGCCTTTCTCAATGTAGGGCATAGATATCATCGGCCCTATCACTCCAAAAGCATCCAATGGGCATCGCTTCATATTAGTCACTATAAACTACTTCAGCAAATGGGTAAAGGCTTCGTCATACTCAAATATTACTAAAGGGGTCATAGTTAAGTTCATTAAGAGAGACATCTTGGCTCGGTATGGGACTCCTGAAACAATCATCACTGATAATGGCACAAATCTCAACAATAAGCTCATGACAGAATTGTATCGGTAGTTCTAGATCATTTACAAGAACTCTACTCCTTATCAACCCCAAATGAATGGAGCCATCAAAGCAACAAACAAAAACCTCAAAAGAATCATTGAAAAAATGGTTGTCACATATAAAGACTAGCATGAGATGTTACCCTTTGCACTTATGGCCTATCAAACTCCCATTAGAACGTCGATTGGGGGTAACACCATACTCTGTAGTATACGGCATTGAAGCAGTGTTACCAGTAAAGGTCAAGATCCTGTCACTTACGATACTATTAGAAACTCATTTGGACGAAGCCAATTGGGTAAAGAAACACATCGAACAGCTAAATCTGATTGATGAAAGAAGATTGACGACCTTGTGTCATAATTAATGTTATCAGCAAAGAATGGCTCAAGCCTTTAACAAAAAGGTACGACCTTGTAACCTCAAAGAAGGAGATTTGGTGTTAAGAAAAGCTCTCCCTAATGCACAAGACTCTAAAGGGAAATTCGTCCCCTATTACAGGGGTCCTTATGTCGTAAAGTGAGTATTATCAGGAGGGGTTTTGATTTTGTCCCAAATGGATGGTCCAGATTTGAGAGACACTATAAATGCTGACGCTGTAAAATTGTACTATCCATAAGAAGTTAATGGGAATTTTGCTCAAAATGTGAAACTGCCAATCATTTTGAACATCATCGTGGTCCAATTTTCATTATCTATCAGCAAATTTGGTATCCTTAGTCGTTATCGTCGTTGGAATAATGGAAAGGTCCAATTCCCTTTACCCCATCTAATCAGACCTATATACTACAAACATGAGAGGAGTTAAGGAATAAGATCTAGAACATTGGTAATTAACAAAATTCTTTAAAATGCTTTATTATGGATTAATCCCCCTCAATGGGGAGTTTTATTGTCTATTTTTCAGGGGAATGTGAAACTCAAGATAATTTCCATGACTTCTCTAAAAAGAACCATCAAAGTCTTGAATGTTATATATTAAGAACTTACAAGTTGATAATAAGGGACTAAAACAAGAGTCAGAAATTTTCTAATGGGGGCTTTTCAAAAAGGTTTGACGGTTTGGGTGCTATTGACAAAGGCTAGGTAAGTATTTCTACACAGTGTTAGCACACCAATTTTTTCTTACACTTGCATTTAGACCCATATTTACTTCCAACAATCTTTTTCCGACCCATAAGGCATTTACTCTCTGCATTTAGTATTTGGCCAACCTATGAAGACACAATCTTAGCTCAATTCATCCTTCCAATCCATAGGGTCCCTTTGTTCACCAAATTTCTTTCAAGTAAGCCCCTCTCTTCACCAAGTTCTGTAGAGCTTGCACCAAGTTTGCTCATTCTTCTTAGGATCTTAGCCAGCTCTAGGAGCACTTTACCTACTTTGGTTAGTTAGCTCATTAAGGCACGACCAAATTTGCTAATTCTTCTTTGGGTCTTAGCCATCTCTAGGAGCGCTTTGCCTACTTTGGTCAGTCAGCTCATTATGGTACGACCAAGTTTGCTCATTCTTCTTAAGGTCTTAGCTAGCTTTAGGAGTACTTTGCCCACCTTAGTTAGTCAACTCATTAGGGCACGACCAAGTTTGCTTATTCTTCTTAGGGTCTTTGCCAGCTCTAAGAGCACTTTGCCTACCTTAGTTAGTCAGTTTATTAGGGTACGACCAAGTTTGCTCATTCTTCTTAGGGTCTTAGCCAGCTCTAGGACGTTTTGCCTATCTTAGTTAGTCAACTCATTAGGGCACAACTAAGTTTGCTTATTTTTCTTAAGGTCTTAGTCAGCTCTAGGAGCGCTTTTGCCTACCTTGGTTAGTCAGCTGATTAGGGCACGACCAAGGTTACTAATTCTTCTTAGGGCCTTAGCCAGCTCTAGGAGCACTTTGCTCATTTTACCTATGAACAGACTTCAATTCATAAGAGTATGACCAGACTTCAATTCTTCTTTTAGTCTTTCGACTAGCTCTTAGAGCACTACCCTTCTCTTCTCTAAATCTCCAATGGCTTAGACCTAGAATAGCTAGCTAACTGTGGCGCTTCAATGCTTCTTAGAATAAAATCCACTCTTGGGGAAAAAATAGTGTCTGTTTTATCTTTATGGCAAAATTTTGCTCAAACTTTACCACAAAGGGGGGTAACTGTAAATACCTAATTTCTGCACCCCCTACCCCCCTCCATTATTTTTTAGTTTAGGTTATAGGATCCTAAATTAGAAAAGTTCAAAAAATGGAAAATTAAAGAAAACCCCAAAAAATGAAGAAATTTAAAAAAAAAAAAGGAGTTCTAGGAAAACTTAGAAAAAATAGGAAAATAGCAAAAAGCGCAAAAGATGGGAAATTTTTAAAAAAATAAAAGATTTTAGAACATAACATTTTGTTAGAGTAGATTTTTAATTTTAATTTAGGTTTAGAAGTTAAGCCGTTGAACTTGGGCTTAGATTTAAATCTAGCCTAAGTAGACTGAGTCATAGGCCAATGGCCTAATGGTTAAATATATGAGAATACCACTAGCATTGAGCATGAGGTCTTGGGTTCGAAACTTAGCAAAGACAGGGAGACTTTTTTCTTATTTTTTGATTTTCAATCACATTAGGGACTACTACGTATTAGAATCTGATTGCGCTACGTATCATGACACTTAGCATCTTCAGATTTGATGGCCCTATTGACGTGGCATGCTACATCAACTACCATGTGTCATGAATGACATGTGGCATGTCGGGGTTGGCTAGCACAGCTGATGTGGTGCCACGTCAGCCCACTTTTCCCTCCCCTTCTTTCCTTTTCCCTTCCTTTTCCTCTCTTTCCCTCGTTTTCTTCATTTTCCCTATATTTCCAGCACTTTCCTCTTCGAATCGCCTACTTCGGCACGATTTTTAAGCTCTTTCTTGTTGCAATTTCGCCAAATCAATGGCGAAACTGCAAACTAGACATGGCCTAGTGTTAATAGCAATCAAGAACATGTCCAGATTCATGCATTAACTCAGTCAAATCGAGCTCTAAAAAGTTGGAAAAAACTTGAATTTTGGTTTTTCTCATTTAACTCCGATTTGAACTTTCCATGTTTCTAGGTTAATCTTAAGTATATAAAGGGTATCGGGGGTGATCATAGTGAACACACAACCATTCCTGAGCTTCAAAATCAACTCTTAAGCTCTCCTTCTCTCTCGCGATGCTCTTTCTCTCTTTAGCTCATTCTCTCTCTCTTCGAATCTCTCTTTTTCGAGCCCTCCACCACAACCCAACACCATGGCCATGACCCCTAATCCATCAGCTCTCAAACCTGACTACCTTCGTCTACTGCCATAGCCCTTAAAGACTCCTCTGAGCCACCCTCTATCAAGCCCTAACCGTCGCCCCTCTTTTTCTTCGAACCACCATCTTCAGCTACCTTCGACCCAAACTAGCCACATAACTAAAATCCCCACTCTCTAAAACCCTTACCTCAACTGACTAATCATACCAAGCAAACTTCGTATGGCTAAACCATTACTGCCACCCATGGCCAACATTCGAAAACCACTAAACCAAGCTCCATTGGTCTCGACACTTCACTTACCCCCCATAAATCCAATAAGATACTCACTAAAATCCCTTTTTCCCTATTGTTTTGGTGATCAAAAAACGCTTGGAGCTTCCCCATTGTATGGCGCTGCTTCCCTTCCATCCACGACCCGAACCCAATCCAATGACTCGATCTAACTCAACCGACCCAAGTCCGACCTGTGCATCTTCTTCCTAGTCTGGGTCCTTTTTTATTTATTTCATTTTTTTTTTTAATTTTGTTTGTTTTGTTTTTGTTTAGTTTATCTATTTAATATTTATTTTGTTATTATTATATTTTGTTTGTTTTCCTTTTCTTTTTCTTATTTATTTACCTCTAAATGAAAATGTAAAAGAAAAAAAAAGAATAAAAAGAAAAAAGAAAGAAAAGAAAAAAAAGGTAACTTTATTCTTTTTTTTTTGTTACTTGTTTAAATAAAAATAAATAAGCTATAATAAATAATAAATGAATTAATTAAAAAAAGGGATAAAATAAATAAATAATGGAAACTAAATAAAATAAGATTAATCACTTAGAAAAATTGATTTTTTAAAAATAAGTGAAAATAAATAGACTTCTTTCCAAATTAAGACTATTTTAGAGTTTCAAAAAATAAGAAATTGATTAGGACATTTTTAGGAATTTTTCTTAAACAAATCAAAACTAAGTAAAACGTAAACTCGATTGCTTTTTCGAATTAAAACAAAACCAATCCACTAAAGTTTTACAAAAAAAAATTACATACGTCTAATCTCAAATAGCAAGTACGTAGGCACTTATAAGGCGATAATAAAAATAGAAAAAACAAACTAATTTTCCTTTTTTTGTTTAGATTATTTCATTTGTCCCATTAGAATAGTTAAATTGAGTTCCATCTTATAAAATAAAAAGGCGATTTTTAAAGATTAAAGTTAATTTTGGAAAGTCAATGGTACCCGTAAGGGTTTAAAAGTCTTAACCTTCGGATATAGATTCTCTAGTTTTCAAAAAGTCATTTTATAACTTGATTTTTTTTTTTTAAATCAATAGACTGGTAGCTAAGTTATAACCAATTCACCCAATTGGTTATAACTTAACCCCTTTTCCTGACTTTGGTTGGGTGGTAACTCTAAATTTTTTTAAGTTGAAAAATGGTTTTCTTTAAACCCTGATCGAGGGTTAGTACTAAATAGGTAAGGGTTTAATATTGATCAGTTTGAAGAAGACTTAATTTTATAAGAGAACCAAGTTAGTAAAAAACCAGGCTCAACAATGAATTCACTTTACTAGAGGTAGAGAAGAGCATTGGTAAAGTACAAAGGGTGAAGGTAGAGAACTTCCCCCATGCTCATCTATGTCGAGTTACTGACTAGATAGGGGAGAACTTCAAGCTAAACTAGAGGAGTACACCCATATAAGAGCTATGCTTAAGCTACCAAGCTTTATTGGGTTCCTATACTTTAAGAGATTGGGCTGCCCTTATCACAACTCGTGGGGGTTAGTCGTGCTAGTTGCCGTATACCGTACAAAGGATTATAGATTGATTTCCCTTACAATCAACAACCCTTTATGCGATACACAAGGCTACAGCTACAGTTATACCTAACAACCAAGAGTTGCGCAAGTGTAAGCAATATCATTTCATGATAATAATAATAAACTAAAGAAATATAAAACAGAATCTATTTATATAGAAACTTACAGATAAAAAGTATATAATACTTCTTAACTCAAACTGATATCATTTCATTACATAATAAGATTAATAGTCTAAATACACTATCATAAATATACTCCATTCATATGTTACTCTCACATCAACCCCGTGAAGTACAACTAACCTCGGGCATGCTGCGACCCAACTCCATGAACAACTAGGCCTACAAAAGTAAACTACAAGGGTATAAGCTAACTAGCTCAATGAGATAATCCTCTCAATTATACAGCAATCAAGTTATACATCAATTAAATTCAATCAAATGAATGCATGTAAATCAGTATGTCAAACAAATACATGCAGGTGATTAAGTATTGCATGCAACTCAAATTTAACGCCCTTCGAAGTCAAGGTTAGAGATATATTGGCATAATTAGATCTGGGTATCATACTAGAATTTATCTCATAATGAAACTCCACATTTCGTAATTAAAATGTAATGGTATATTCATTCTCAGTTTTAATCAAAATCAAGTTCTACATATGATTGTGAGTAGGTTCACATAATCTTCATTCACCCCTAAACAGAGGCCTCTGGATTCGACCCTTAGCCAGGCGATTGGCACCTCCAATGCCTAGTGATCTCGCGGGCTAAGATAAGGTCATATCGCACGTATGCACCACACGAAATCTTTGTCAATCAAATAATCAACCTACGTATGGCCTCTTGCTACCTCCATGTAATATGACGGCCAGAATTAGTTATGCGGTGTATGATTATGCATGTTTTAAGTTAGCTCTTTCAAGTCGAGTAAAATTAGGTCTTATTATTCAGTGATCAATAAGGTCACAGATAATCAGTTTCTAGTAAATCTACTATGCAACAATCAATATGTTATCATACTTTAAAGTAAATTCACCATTAATAAACAGTTATCATACACAAGTATAACCGAGTCCCATACAACATTCAATTATTAATCATAATTTATATTCACTAATTATAAACACAAGCAAGTATGGAATTATTAGGAAAAACTCACTCAGCCATGATCGACTTAGGGGTCGTAATAGTCCAATGGCAACTCAAAGTTAAGGTCGAGATCACGTAAGAATAAGCAATATAGAAAATTGTAAGTTTGGGAATTTAAAGCTAAACTAGTATCGTAATTTTTACTATTTGCTTAACTTGGTTATGTGAAATCATCGATTCGAGGTTTTTATCGAATCGCATATAACTTTTTCGATTTAGTTAGGATTATTATGAACTTATAGTTTATTTTGATTGTTTTCAAGCTTCTTTTTTTGTAGCGAGATCCGTTTTGGACATTGTAACTCATAGTTTGAACAGTGATATAAAAATACCACAAAATTTATTATTTTAATTTAAAAAGTAATAAAATATTAATTTAAGCTTTTTCTTAGTATATTTACTATTTAATAATTATTTAAATCATATAATTGAAAATAAAAATTATTTTAAGCCTATTTTACTATAATTACTTATTTTTACCTATTTTTCAGATTTTACAATTATTAATTCAATTTTTTTTACTTATTGTTTTTCTTATATTTTATGATATACATATATATAAATACTTATTACTATATTTGATTAATTTTTCTAATTTACTTAATAATTAACTCTTTTTCCTAATTTACGGTACTCTTATATATACATATACATATTTATTAACTTATTTTATTTAGTAAACTAAAATTATTGTATATTATATATACTATTTAACGTACACAATACTTTATATAAGAAATTATTTTGACTTTAATTATATACTATATACTATACGTATAAGTATAATATAGATGTATTTGTATTTTATATACATATACACTTATATGGTTATACTAAATATATATATATAATACTAATACTATAGTACATATATACAACGTCTAGCCCAAATACATGTATAAATATATATACAAAAATTCTTGTAAAATGAAAATACTAGATATAAATATACATACATATGCCTACTGTTATATTCGTATACACACACACATATATATATAATAAATACTATGTTTTTATATTCATGTACATATATTCACGCCACATATATATATATACATATATATACATAAAATAGCTTATATGTGTACATAAATATAATAATACTGAATACATGTATATATATATATAT